>VYZQ01076510.1:0-27370 GCA_013400655.1 Mystacornis crossleyi
GGCACTCCCACAGCTGCCCTGCTCCGGCTGCAGTGCCGCAGGACTGAAGTTCGGAAGCAGCAGCTTCTCCCTTTCTGGGAATGGCCTTCAGGGGTTCTGCGTAATGCAAGGTGCCTCAGGCAGAAGCGATGTCTACTGGCATCATTTTATTTCTTTTATGCCGCTTTATCATTGCTTTTTCTGGTTTTCTTTGTCATCTCTGCTGCAAGTGCAAAGAGCAGATAGGCAGCAGGAATTTGAGGAGGGGCAGGGCCACCCCTGGCTCCACCAGGTGTATGTGCTGCTGGTGGCTTACAGCGATTAACTGCAGCCCAGGGGGATACATGTTGTATTGAACTGGCCAGAGCAGTATCTGCATTGAGAACCTGAATGTCCACCTGCTCAGAGCGTACTGTGTTTGACTTGTTTACACTGGGGCTCATCAGACACAAAACAGGCAGAAAATTTTGAGAACTACTTTGGTCTAAAGCCTTGCTGCTTTTCATCACATCATGACTCTCCTGTAGACACAGCTGCGGGTCTACCAGACTGCAGTGTCAGTAGCCGAGGTGCTCTTCCTGATCTTCCCTGTAAGTAGATGAAGTAGGAATTCCATGTAAAAAAGATGAGGCAGAACACAAAGAAATGGTGTTATTTCTTTGTGCAGCTCACCTTGTCCTTTCACAGTCTTGTCCCTTTTCACTTGCAGGATACTGTTCTTGCAGTGCCTGCCCTTCTCAAAGTTTAGTGGCCACATTTGCACAGTGCTTTGAAGGGAAAAGCAACAAGTGGCATCTCTGTTTCCAAAGTTCATAGGAAAGTTAAGACTGGCCAGCATAAATGCTTGAGGTGAAAATGGATTAGGAAGGGTGGAATGACATGTAAACAAAAAGATGTCACCACACATTTGGGTGGCAGATGAACTGGACTGACACTTACAGACTCCCTGACACACCTGCCTCAATGTGGACAGAGAGCCTTTAACCTCATGCCTCTTTCAGAGAGAAGAGCTTCACAGCACATCAGGTTTTCATCAGTGAATTAAAAGGAGAGGATTTACATAAGTTTGCAGGAAGTTGGGCTACATTTGTACTAGAATAATACACACAGAAACATTTCTTTTGCTGGAGTGTGTCTTTAAGGTGGTTTGAATAATAGCTTACAGGAGGAAAGCTTTGTTGTTTGATATGAGCAGCAGATTTTATGTGTTAAGGGTTTGTTTCTGTATATATTTGTCCTTTGTCTTCCGTAACTCTTTTTGGTTGTTCCATAGCTGTAAACTGTAGTTGCTGTATATGTGTATATAAAAGTTTTATTTCCTTTTTAGCAATTGTTCGTTAGAAGAACAAGTGCCAGTATCTTTTTTGGGGAAGGAAAATCCTCTAGAATCCTTTTGTGCTTCGATCACAGTGGAGTTCATTTCAACATTAATATCCATGTCCTCAAACTTCCATCCTCTTTCTCATTGCAGGATGAACAGTTTTTAGGTTTTGGTTCAGATGAAGAAGTCAAAGTACGAAGTCCCACCAGGTCCCCCACAGGTATGTTCAAGTTGCAGGATTGGGAGTTGACTTTCTGTTTTCTTCTGTGATAGTTTTGCTGTGCCTCTCCTGCTTAGTCCACCAAATCTCATCCACCATAAAAGCCACACCAGTCTTTAGATTCAATGCAGTGAGTTTTGGATTCTCTATGTCTGATCTATAAAGGAACAGGGAAACTTTGAGTAAAAGAGTTATACTGATGAAACCAGTATTTGAAACCTCATATCAGTGTTCTGGAGAGGCAGCTACTTAACAGTAACAGTCTGAAACCGGTTTGGCTGTTTCAGTATCTTTCAGTAGAATTTTTGTTGCCTTACTGTCAATAAAGGCTCTCACCAGAGCGCTCAGCACTTCCACCATAATCATTTGCTCAGCTTGGCCTCAACAGCAGCTGTGGTGGAGCGCCTTGCTAGCACAGGGGAAGATCCAGAACTGAAATAGCTGGGCTTGGTGAGGGTGCAGTGAAATGCATTGGTCAAGGTGAGTAATCAAGTCTTGTGCTTGATGGCTCCAAGTCAATGCCAAGTATTAACTGAGCTTCAAGGCTAAAACCAGTTTTTAATAAATTGTCTAGTATCAGCCTCCTCTTGGTCCTGCTCTCTTGACCTCTCCCTTAGCAGTGCAGATGGATGGCACTCGAAAAGAAGGATTTTTTTTTCTTTCAACCAGCTGTGATCTGCTTAAAAAAAAAAACTTAATGTGTTTGAAAGGTGGTGTGTGCCCTTGAGACTTATTGCTCCCTCCCAACATGAGGTTGGCACTGGGCTTGAGCCATTGCATATTGTTGGGAAAAGACAAGCTTGCATTTTTAAACAAGTTATCTGCATGTTATTTTATGTGGGAAAAGAGATTTGTTGGGAAGGTATTCTCTACATGTAGTGATAAAACTAGTTTTATTTGCTGATTATCTGAAACATTTTGGCAATGTTTGGGCAGCATGACTGATACTGAGTAAATACTTGCGTGACCTGGGTAATGCTTATCCCACACTTGGAGAAATTTAACATGTTCCCTGCATTCTCTGCTTCCCTGTCAGTTAAATCTAGTCCACGGAAACCTCGCGGGAGGCCCCGGAGCAGTTCTGACCGAAGTTCAGCTGTACTGTCAGACTCTTCATCAGTGTGCTCCCCTTCAAGCAAATCTGAAACCACATCCATGGAGAAAGTAAAGAAGAAGGAGTCGAAGAGTGGGGAAAAAAGACGAGGAAGACCTCCAACACTTACAAGTGTGAAGTTCAAATTGTCACAGGAGAAGGACACATCGGACACTCAGAAGAGCAGCAAAGAAGAAAAAGAGAGTCTGAAAAAAATCAAAAGATCACCATCCACTACATTTCAGCAAGCAACTAAAATCAAGAAATTAAGAACTAGTAAGCTTTCCCCACTGAAATCTAAATTTAAGCCTGGGGCAAAACTTCAGATTGGGAGGAAGAGCGTTCAGATCGTGCGCAGGAGAGGCAGGCCACCGTCCTCTGAACGTTTGAAGACTTCCTCAAGTTTAGTCATAAACTCACAGGTGGAGAAGCCCCAGAGGATTCGCAAAGAAAAAGATGGCACACCACCTCTCACAAAGGACGAGAAGGCTGCTGTCAGACAGAGTCCACGCAGGATTAAGCCCGTTAGGATTATACCTTCCACCAAAAGGACGGATGCTGCAATTGCTAAGCAACTCTTGCAGAGGGCTAAAAAGGGAGCACAAAAAAAGATTGAGAAAGAAGCAGCCAAACTGCAGGGCAGGAAGGGGAGAACCCAGCTCAAAAATATTCGACAGTTCATCATGCCGGTTGTGAGTGCGATCTCTTCGCGGATTATCAAAACGCCCAAACGGTTCATTGAGGATGAAGACTACGATCCTCCTATTAAAATATCCAGACTAGAATCCACACCAAACAGCAGGTTCAGTGCTACATCTTGTGGCTCCAGTGAAAAGTCCAGCGCCGCCTCTCAGCATTCGTCTCAGATGTCTTCAGATTCCTCACGGTCCAGCAGCCCCAGCGTGGATACATCTACAGACTCCCAGGCTTCTGAGGAGATGCAGATGCTTTCTGAGGAGCGAAGCAATACTCCAGAAGTTCACACTCCCCTGCCTGTTTCTCAGTCCCCTGAAAATGATAACAGTGATAGGAGAAACAGAAGGTTTTCGATAACAGAAAGAAGTTTTGGCCAGAGGACTGCAAAAAAGCTGTCAGCCTTACCAAGCGTGCCGCAGCAGCAGTCCTCCTCCTCTCCTCCTCCCCCTTTGCTCACTCCCCCGCCACCGCTGCAGCCTGCTTCAAGCATCTCCGACCATACCCCTTGGCTTATGCCTCCAACCATACCGTTAGCCTCACCCTTTCTTCCTGCTTCTGCTGCGCCGATGCAAGAGAAACGGAAGTCGATTCTGCGAGAGCCAACGTTTAGGTGGACCTCCCTGAAACATTCCAGGTCAGAGCCACAGTACTTCTCCTCAGCAAAGTATGCCAAAGAGGGTCTTATTCGCAAACCCATATTTGATAACTTCAGACCCCCGCCGCTGACACCGGAGGACGTTGGCTTTGCATCTGGCTTCTCAACACCGGGTGCGACAGCTCCCACACGTCTCTTTTCACTGCACTCTGGGGCCAGGTTTGATATGCACAAGAGAAGTCCTCTGCTGCGAGCGCCACGATTCACACCAAGCGAGGCCCACTCCCGTATCTTCGAGTCTGTAACTTTGCCCTCATCAGTCGGTCGTGCCACTACAGGGACCTCTGCCACAGGCACGTCCTCTCGGAGACGGAAGAGGAAAGCGTTCAGCCCCATCCGATCAGAACCCAGATCTCCTTCGCACTCCATGAGGACGAGGAGCGGAAGGCTTAGTACCTCTGACCTGACAACTCTCACCCCACAGTCTTCTGTCTCTTCCTCATTAACTAGTATTTCAGTTAGTTCTCTTGCCACTAGTGCCTTAAATTCAACTTTTACTTTTCCCTCCCATTCCCTATCGCAGTCTGGGGAATCAGCAGAAAGAAGCCAGAGACCAAGGAAGCAGACGAGCGCTCCAGCAGAGCCTTTCTCATCTGGTAGCCCTACTCCTCTCTTCCCCTGGTTCACATCAAGTCCCCAGACGGAGAGAGGCAAAAACAAGGACAGGACAGCAGAAGAACTCTCCAAAGATAAAGATGCTGACAAAGGCCTGGAGAAGGACAAGAGCAGAGAGAAAGACAGAGAGAGAGAAAAGGAGAACAAACGGGAGTCAAGGAAAGAGAAAAGGAGAAAAGGGTCAGAAATACAGAGTAGCACTGCTTTGTTTCCTGTAGGTAAAATGCCCAAAGAAAAAGTCAGCGAAGACGCTGCAGCATCATCATCTGCCAAAAAAACGGCCGGGCGGAAGAAGTCTGCAGCAGTAGATCCCGCAGCAGACGTTTCCACTGCTGCTCTGGTGGATATGGCAGCTGTCAAAACCAAAACATCCAAGAAAGGTAGAGGGGGGCTGGACAAATCAGACCTGGACCTCAGCCCCACCGTGCCATCTTTGGAGAAGGAAAAAGCTCTGCGTCTTTCTGCTCCTTCATCAAGCACTGTTAAACATTCTGCTTCCTCCATCAGTTCTATGTTGGCTCAAGCAGACAAACTGCCAATGACTGACAAGAGGGTGGCCAGTCTTCTGAAAAAGGCAAAAGCCCAGCTGTACAAGATTGAGAAGAGCAAGTCCCTCAAACAAGCAGATCAGCCAAAAGCACAGGTATTCCTTTTTACAAGCTGGGTTTTTTGCTAGAGTGCATCTTACTTTGAACTTGTCCTGAAAGTCACAAGTAGCTTTTGTATACTGAGCGTGAAGAATTAATGTGCCAAGCTAAGCAGCTGTTAGTGCAACAGATGGCAAACGACCCGAAAACAAGGAGCCCTGGGCAGAAGCTGAGGGGAAGAGGGAGCTGCTGTGTAGTCAGCTCAGAGGGGAGCTGCATGCATTTTGGAGACCAGTACAGCATAGCTGCTTATTGAGTTTCTCTGAATAAATCTAAGCAAAGCAATTGTCTAGAGTAGTACTCGCTCTGAAAAGCGAGTTCCAGCAAAATGCAGTGTCTGTCTTGGCCTCGATGTTTCTTGGGGGCCCTCCTCAAGTATAAAGCTGGCTTCTGAAGAGAAAGTTGTTCCTTGATCTTTCTCTCTGTTTTTTAACTTTATGCAGTGATCTCTCACTTATGGGAGGGAGGAAGATCCATTGGAATTTTGCATCTGATTTGGGGAACTGCTTCCTACCACTTTCCTCTTTCCCCTCTTCCCAGCCCCAAAACCACCCTTTTCTGCAGTCCTCTTTACCTGCCAGAAAGGGAGGTGAGATATGTTTTCAGGGAATACTTTTTATTTAAACTTTTGCTTTTCGTAATGGCACTAGTGTTGGAAATCACTAGTACATATTTCAAATAGAGAAGCCTTCAGCTGTTTGTCTCCGAAGGGAAGATGCCCACGCGTCTGTATGACTGGCCTGGTGTAGCAGAAGCCCAGATTCTCACAGTTGCTTATTTGGGATAGTTCTTTCAGCGGGAGATACTCCAGAATCTTACCAAAACATTGAAAATTGCTCCATTTGTTTAGCACTTCAGTAAACCCAAGCCTCTCATCTGAAACAGCAGCAGCTGCAAAGCTCTCAGACAGCCTCATCTGCTACTGGCTTCTGCTGGATCGGTCAGCACCGAGTGCTGCTCCAATTCCAGTGGACTCTGATTTTTTTTATGTCAGTGCCTTGATAACATGGCTTTATGAGCAAGTTGGCTTTCCGGTAGTGAACAGAGGCTTGCCTTGTAATGCCAATTGAGTCAAACCTCTTCTTTTCTTGCATTTATCCTTTCTTAGGTAGCTGAGGCTTAGAAGGCCGAGTCTTTGTTTTTATCCTGATTCTTACAAGGATACACTTTGCTTAGAAGTTTCCATTTCGTGTTTCTCAGCCTCATTTTGGTAAATTTCTTAGGAATACTGTCTGCTCTCATGTTCTGAAATCTAGGGGCAAGAGAGCGATTCATCAGAAACGTCAGTCCGAGGACCACGAATAAAACACGTTTGCAGGAGAGCAGCTGTTGCCCTGGGCCGCAAGCGAGCAGTGTTTCCTGATGACATGCCCACTCTGAGTGCCTTACCGTGGGAAGAGCGGGAGAAGATACTGTCTTCCATGGGGAATGACGGTGAGTTGGGATTTCTGGTTTTCATCTGTGGGTCCATATAAAGTCAGCTTCTATTGACTGCTTAAAATGAGGACTTCAAGTGATTAACAAGGGAAAGTATGTTAAAGAACTCTGGGCCCTCTGTTACAGTGCCACTCAAACAGGCTTAATCCTTTAAGCTATTAGGAATTCTGTTAAAAACGTGTGTTCTGCACCACAACTGCGTCCTGCCGAGGGGCATGTGTGCTTGTACACGTGTACACGTGTGTATACACAGAATCACATGAATCCGAGTGGCTCTGCAGATGAATTTAGGCTTCGTGGGCTAAATTAGACACTCCTGAAACATTCTTTGACATCAGCGAATTCACATTAGAAATGTTCTTTTGGTAGATAAGTCATCGATAGCTGGCTCAGAAGAGGCTGAACCTCTTGCTCCACCTATCAAGCCCATTAAGCCGGTTACCAGAAACAAGGCCCAGCAAGAACCTCCGGTGAAGAAGGGCCGGCGCTCCAGGCGCTGCGGGCAGTGTTCGGGCTGCCAGGTTCCAGAGGACTGTGGTGTCTGCACTAACTGTCTAGACAAACCCAAGTTTGGTGGGCGCAATATAAAGAAGCAGTGCTGCAAGTAAGTGTGTCTGAGAGACTGTTGAGCTGATCCGTGCTCTGAGTGGGGTACGGGTACCCACGCTCTGGGCCAGGAAGAGCAGATTTGCCCTGTGTTATGGGCTTGGACTGAGCTTGGCCTGGGCTGAATCAAAGCATGGGACTGTAAACAGTTTGAGGGTCAAGACCACAATTCAGGGTGCAGTTGTTACGAGCTCTTTCTCTGGATTCACTTCTGGTTTATTCTCCTCAGTTTGATGAAAGTGGCAGAGTATTGAGAATTGTTGGGTGTGAGATCTGTGGCTTTTGTTAGGCAGTACAGGATTTTGCAAGGAAGGCAATGTGCACATAAATATTTATCTCTTATTCTCCCAAACTGCATTCATGAAGAGCTTTTGTTTTCAAGCTGGCATTTATTTAGCTTGTATACACTTTGTATATCAAGGGTGTGTCTGCATATAATTAAGAAATACCACTCTTCCTTGATTTCTTCTATCGTTTTTTGTACATATCACTTAGACTGAACCATTTTCTTTTTTATATTGCTATATTAAATTGATTTTACCAGACTAGATAATCTGTCTGAAAAGGCAGCAGCTAAAGTGGCACCAGTGGCTTGTTGTGGTATAAGAGCTATTTATAAAGCCTTGCTGTGAGAATTGCTGTGTGAGAACACTGCAAACTGGAAGGAGTCTTGCAGGAATGGAGGCAGGAACAAATCCTGGCCCAATCTACAGAAGACATTATATGCCAAGCATAAGACAAATAGGGAATAAAGTTGAATAAAGTTAGCAACAGACTTGGTCCCCTAATCCAGTCTCACTCCAAGAGTACTTGGTTTTGTCTGAACAAAAGTAGTGTCTGTATTGATAATGTTATTTTCAGTTTTTGATATTGAGTGTTTACAGACTGCCCTCTTAATGTCTGCATCTTTGTTCTGATTTTATGACATGTTCTTTCTTTTTAGAATGAGGAAATGTCAGAATCTACAGTGGATGCCTTCAAAAGCTTATCTCCAGAAGCAAGCTAAAGGTAGGCTAAAAGACTTACCTTGAGTATAGCACAAGACAGAAGTTTTCATTTCATAGGTTTTGCTCTCTGTGCTGTCTTTGTGGCTCCACAGAGCTTATAAAGGTTATTCTGCAGGGAGCCAACCTGCCTGTGCCGTTGGTGCCAGGTGCAAGGGGCAGGAGAGATGTGAGTACTGGCACATGTACAGCCCAGTGTCTCTCAGCACTGGAGTGGGGCTGACTGGACTGGTTTATTTCCTTCCTGTTGCTTCCTTTTCCTTCCTCACGAAGTCTGTTCTCAGCCCTGAATCTGTGTTATTGCAGGAGGGTGTTGCTTATTGCTGTTGCAAAATAGGGGCCCAAGGTGTGGGAGAACATGGATTGAAGTACAAGCCAAGTTTAATTTTTGAGTACAATTTTTTCTTTTATATGACAGAACTACAAAGTTCTGAATCAAAGTGTCTGTATCCTTGTTTTAAAAGAGCAGCAAATCATTTGAAGTCACAGCATTTTGTCTCTGTTGCTTTATCTGTGCTTCTTTTTCTTAGCTGCAAAAAAGAAAGAGAAGAAATCCAAGACAAATGAGAAGAAAGAAAGCCATTCTGGAAAAAGCCAGTTGGACTCTGGACAGAAACAAACTCCTCAGGCTGTTGTACCGAGAGAAGACAATTCTGGGAAGAAGAGCAGTGAGCCTGCCCGTAAGCCTGTTGAGGAAAAGCATGAGGACGGGAATTCCTCCGTTCCTGTGTCAGAGCCCAAACAAGTCCCTGCATCTGGTACCAGAAAGACTGGCAAGCAGTCCCAGCCAGTCCAGCTCTCTCCTTCTCAACCACCAAGCTCAGGACCTTTGAAAAAAGAAGCACCTAAACTTAGCACTTCTGAGCCCAAGAAAAAGCAGACTCCCCAGCCAGAAATAGGTAAATGGGACTATTTATCCTCAGTATGTTTGAGTCATGTAAAGTAACAATACTGCTAAAAGCTGGTGCATTTTAAATCTAATGAATGCTGTGTGGTGTGTTAAAATTTCAGCAGATTACTTTGGAAATTTTGCTTAGAACTGTCTTCCTTTTTATTGAGCCACAGTGTATGTTAGGGCAGGGAGAAAGATGGCCATCCTGGTTGGGACTCTGAGTCTTACAGTTGTGGCGGTCTTGAAGTGTATTTTCAGTATTGTTAAGTCTGTCAACTTCCCATCTGAATGTGAAACCAGGAGGATGTAATCTTTCACTGCAAACGTATGGTCCTCTATTGTATGTAGTGCAGAGCAGCGTGAACAGTCACCAGCCAGGCAGCTCTGGGATTTCTGTGGCTTTGCATCCACAGTGCTCCAGATTGTGAGCAGAGCAAACTCTTCTTCTGGTCTTGCCTCAGAGAGACTGCTCGTAGCTGGGGAGGTGCAGCCACAGAAGCGGGTGGAAAAGTTCTAGTCTAAAACTCATCACACATTACCCAGCTGATTTTTTTCCCTTTTCTTCTCTGCAGGTGGCTGTTAGTTACTTGAAATACTCATAATTTTTCCCCCCCTTCCTAGGCACAGAACAAAGCAAACAGAAAAAAATTGCTCCCCGTCCAACTTTCCCTGTGAAACAGAAACCAAAAGAAAAGGTGAATACTGTTTTTTGTACAGTCAGTAAAATTTCAAGCACCTGGAACTTCTGTCTAGAAAGTAGAACCGTATTGCTTAAGCCTTTGCAGATTTTTTTATTTGGTTCTTAAAGATGTTAGGTTTTCCCTTGTGGCAGTATGTGGACAGCAAAAAACGTGGCCTATGCCTAAGATTCAGTTCGGATGTTATTTTGGTATCTAAGATTTGTGTGTTGGAGGGTGGAGGCTAGCTTTTCCATAAAAAATGCAAAATACCTTTGTCTCAGAAATAGCTCAATTGTGGGAAAAAAGTACTGTCTTACGTAGACCTGAGGGAGAAGTGAGTAGAGCCTGTTTCTATCCAGAGTTGCCCCACTGCATCAAAACACCAACCCATGCTCTGATGAGAACAATGTGATGGTGGAGCACGTGGAATTAGGACTGCGATTGCGTATGGAATGCTCTTAGGGAATGGTTTGTAGAATGGTTACTTCCCTGCAGCTTTGTAACACTTGTTAATTTTGTGCTGGTTTGGGGGTTTGTCTGTGAATTATTTATGGCATTGGATATAACTGCTGGTTAAGTTGTAACGTCCAGAGTTGGGATTAATGCAGGCTCCTTTGCTTGACCAGGAAAAGCCCCCTCCTCTAAGCAAGCCAGAGAGCAGCACACTGAACTTGCTCAGCACTCTGACTAACGGCAGCAGTTCCAAGCAAAAGCCACCTACAGATGGAGTCCACAGGATCCGAGTGGATTTCAAGGTAGAGGACAAAATGTGTTAAGTATCTGAATGTCCCCTGGCTCTAGACGCTAGAGTCCTCTGAAAGTGCTGGCAGTAACTGCTGAGTTTGTGTGTCTGGTACCTTTCAGGGGGAACCGCAAAATAGGAGCCTCATTACAAGTCACTTGGTTGATTTTTAAAAGCTTGTTATGCCTTTTTTTCCTTATAATTAGAGTACTGGATGAAGAGACACTTAAAGCTTTAAAACCTTAACTGTCAATGTATGAGGATGAGCAAGAATTTGAGGTTTATGAAGAATTATTCCATTAAGATGGAACTTTAAAACCTTACCACAACTTGAGCCAACAAGATTTGGGGAAAATGTTAGTAACTTGTAATTCACAACGTTTGGGGTATATCTGGGGTTTTAAAATGATAAATCATGTACATTTTTGAACAACAGTGTTGAAATAATAATAAAAATTAATATTTTCCTAATATTTTTTCAGTCCATCTCTAAGTGTTGATACTGGAGATCGTAGTGAGATCTCATAAGTGTTTTATACAAATATGGAGCTTTAATAAAGTATAATTCTTCTGAAATTTCACTTTTAGTAATACTTGTGCAATTGTGAAAAGCATTGTCCTGTTCCTTAGGTTTGCTTTCCCTAGAAGGAAGGCTCTAGCATGCCACTGAGCGCTCTCGGCAGGAGCATCGCCGAGGTGTGACTCTCCCAGAATACACTGTAAAGTAGACTGAGGTAGACCTTGAAATTATTTCAGTTTGAGACGTTTTAACCACAGGCCCAGAACTGAGCAGTCGCGTGAGCATTTTGTACTGATGTTGTATTGCCTTGTTCTGCATGGTGATGTGTCCTTTTGTACTTTCAGGAGGACTGTGAAGTGGAGAATGTTTGGGAGATGGGTGGGTTAGGCATCGTCACCTCAGTACCTATTACTCCCAGGGTGGTGTGTTTTCTCTGTGCCAGCAGTGGACATGTGGAGGTAAAGCATTGTGTTCTGCTGTTGATGACTTAATTACAGCACTGTATTGTTACAAAAATAAATAAATAAAAGTTATAATGACCTTAATTCAGAAGAAATTAAAATAATACCCGTAAATCTGTCCTTGGTAGAGTTTGTCCCAAGATACTAAAGTGCAAGATATTTAAAATCAGTTTGGAAACTTCAAGGGTGCTTTTTTGGAGGTGTATGAGTTGTGAAGAACAGCATATTTGAGAGCACCTATGTCTCTAAATTTGGGAACTCATATCTGGTGTAAAGCAGGAGCTTTGCTCACTTTTAAACTGGAATAAGAAAGACTGCCCAATGGTGCTAAAGGGCTTTAGGCAGCATTGACTTTTCCAGGTGTGTCTGTACCTGCCAAGAGCTGCAAACTGTTACAGAAACATGACTGGAAAGGTTCTGGCGCTGCCTAAAGAGCTGGATTGAGATGTGTTAAATGCATTTCCAGGTGTAGATAGGTGCCTTCTCAGCATCTTCTCAGCTGACCTGGGAAAGTGGTGCTAGTGCTCTAGGAGGGCCTGTGTTCTGATGAGTGGGCAGGGGAAAGGGGGGTTAGGGTCTGGATGTGGACATCAGTGCACTTGAGGTCCATGAAGGCCCCGTGGGGCCCCCAGGGCACGAATGATTCCCATGTCCCCTGTGAGCCTGCAGTGTCTGTGCCCTGAGGATGATTGTTTTTCTGATACGACCAGCCTTGTACAGGATACAGAGAAATTAGAAGAGCTTTGTAGTGGCAAAGTGGGCTGAACGGAGGGAGAGACTCTCTTTGCTCTACATGTCCTCACTTCACGCACCAAGTGTGTCTTCTGGTGCAGTTGGCTTGTAATACAGGGAGGAATTGAGGGAGGGAGATCCTGAAGAGTCCTATAGGCCTTTGTGAAGCTCAAAGCACTTAGTTAACAGGTACGAGACTGCCAGTGGCCGTGAGGTGTCCAGTTGGTGTTTAGGTTACCTGAAATACACAGTTTCCCTCCTAAAATCTGTTCTGTCAGTTGTAAAGCAGAATTCAAAATAGTTCGGAGCACAAGGGGGCTGGTTTGGGAACTTGGAGCAGCTTCTGCTTTGCTAAAACCTGCCTCTCCCCCCTTGCAGTTTGTATATTGCCAGGTCTGCTGTGAGCCCTTCCACAAGTTCTGCCTGGAGGAGAGCGAGCGGCCCCAGGAAGACCAGCTGGAGAACTGGTGCTGCCGTCGCTGCAAGTTCTGCCACGTCTGTGGGAGACAGCACCAGGCCACCAAGGTACCCCAAAACCACTGGGAGACCGAGCAGCACCCCCACTGCTCCAGGGCTCCTCTCGCTCCAGAGGTCGGCCAGCAAGCATGTGCCAGGAGCAGAGTCTCTGTGTGCTGCAGAGGAGGCCTCTTGAGTTGCTCCACTGCAGCTTCTTTCTCATGACCTGAATGGGGGATCCAGTCAAAAATGGAAAAGTCCAGAATTTTGCATCCCTTTGCAGAGTGTCTGTACCAATGCTCTTTTCCCTTCTTCTTGTAGCAGTTGCTGGAGTGTAACAAGTGCCGAAACAGCTATCACCCTGAGTGCCTGGGCCCAAACTACCCAACAAAACCCACCAAGAAAAAGAAAGTTTGGGTGAGGGATTTTAATTTCTTTTTTGGGTAATTCATTTATTGACTGATGGTAATGTCATGGAGCAGAGCTCTGCAGGTGATTTGCTCTGATGCAGTTCCTCTTCAAGGCAAGGTGCCTGTTGCATCAGAAGGTACATTTGAAAAGAGATAGTGAGGTGGCTGGTTGATAAGATGTTCTGAGAAAGCAGAATTTTTAAAGAGATTACCCCCTTTTTCAGTTGTAGTAAGTCACAAGACCATAGTGAGGTTTTGATCATAGTCCTGTAACATGGAAGAAGGTCTTTAAAGTGGAAGCATTTACCTTGTTAACAAACCTGTTGATACCGGTATTGAGGGACAATTTTGTGCACAGATTAATGTGCTAATTTGTGTCTTTCAAGCTTTTGTTCTAAACAAATACCTGGAGTGTATTTGCTTCTAAGACTTTGTACATGTTTCCTTCTACAAAATACAGAGTTTTAAAACTGTTAAAATAGGACTTTGTATTTTAGATCAGAAAAAATGCCACAACTGCATGTGTTTTATGTGAGGGAAAGGTGATATTTTCTTCAGTGCAAACAAAAAAGCTATACTGTGATTTGGTTTTGTGTTTTTTCTTATTGCATTATCACCATCTTAGCGTAAAGGAAATTAGTTCAGTTCTTTTCAGTGAAAGTTTTGCATTTAAAACTCCTTCTTCTGTTGGGTAACATCTCTGCACTCATGAAATAATAAAAATTATGAAGTGTGTTGAAAGCACAGAAACTGTTGGATGAAAGCAAGTAATTCTTGCCAAATGAATTCTTTTCCCAGATATGTACCAAATGCGTTCGCTGCAAGAGCTGTGGATCAACAACACCAGGCAAAGGGTGGGATGCACAGTGGTCTCATGACTTCTCCCTGTGTCATGATTGTGCCAAACTCTTTGCTAAAGGTACATAGAGTTGTGATTCTCTACAGCAGGAGCTTCCTCAGCTGCTTGGTTTTGAACCAGTCGGTGTGAGTGGGCGGAGGGCCAGCGTGGCACCCGGGTGTGGCACGGTCCAGGCAGCAGCGCGGGCTGGTTATGGTCGGGCCTGAAAGCGCACGTAACAGTTCAGAGCCAGGATCTTCGGCTGTGCAGTGGCTCACCAAAGTCACCTCTGCTTTAAGTTTGGGGCTTTCAGCATGTAAACGCTCTGCCATATAAAGGAATTATTACACTCCTCTTGGCCCAGAGTTTCAAGTAGCAGTTGAGGAAGAGACCATTTTAAAATACTTCTGACTTAAAAGCAATTTAAAAGCAAAATTTCTATTGTAAAGTGAGAAATTGTGTAAAATTGTTCCTTGTGTTAGTTGCTGTACATGATGCCTTTGTACCTCAGAGGGCACTCTGGGGAAAAATCTTAGGATAGAAAGTCTTGAATATTCCACCTAATTTCTTGCCTCTGTGTCATCTTTGTCCTTTCATTTTGCTCTTGCATACAGTATTTTGTTAGTCTCGCCATGCCCAAAAAATGGCTGCCCAGCCATGGAATTCTAAGGTAGTAGGTGGCCTTCCAAAGTTATTTTTTGTAACCTCATAACGGTGGAGGGGACTATGCTGGCAGTTTACTGGGAGGGGTGTTCAGAGCTGCTTTCTTAGTAAGCAGCCACACAGCCTTTAAGGTGTGTTTGGCATCCAGACTTCTGGTAAGATCCCATTTTGTTTGCAGGAAATTTTTGTCCTCTCTGTGACAAATGCTACGATGATGACGACTACGAGAGCAAGATGATGCAGTGTGGGAAATGCGACCGCTGGGTCCACTCCAAATGTGAAAACCTTTCTGGTAAGGAAATCCTCATCCTCTCAGTACTGAAGAACATGGGGCAGTGATTAAACCAAAGCAATCAAGTCTTGGACCTTTCTACTAGTGTTACTTTAGCACGCTCACCTGTTGTGACCTACCTGAAAAATACCTGTAGAGTGACAATAGGTAAACCAGTGCTAATACCAATGACATCCTGAAAGCACAGGACTTTCCTCAAAGGCAGTGTCCCTCAATTAGCTGTACAAGGGGCTTTTGTTATGTGAAAAGTGTTTCAGTTAGGCAGTAAGTGCAGGGCAGGGGTTTTTCCCTTCAGTAAAGCAGTTTCGATGATTATCTTGTCTTCTTTTGTCTCCAGATGAAATGTATGAGATACTCTCCAACTTGCCCGAGAGCGTTGCATACACCTGCATTAACTGTACAGAGCAGCATCCTGCAGAGTGGCGTCTGGCACTGGAAAAGGAGCTGCAGATCTCCTTGAAGCAGGTTTTAACAGCCCTGTTGAATTCCAGAACTACCAGCCACTTACTGCGATATCGACAGGTAAGCTGGAGCCTGTGCCCTGCTAGAATTACTCTGGCTTGAGGTGTACGTGGCAATCAGTTGAATTGTTGAGGTGTTGCTGTGCCTCATACTGCAGAAGTGTCTGCATCGTACTTGGAACAACATGTGCTGTGATTTATTTATATTTTTTCTTTCTTTTGTTGATTCCTTTGGAAGCGCAGAAGTGGGTATCTGTGATACAACTTGTGAAGCTGAAAGAAAAATAGGGTGAAGTTCTTCAAGGAATGGGAGGATTTAGCTCTGTGATGGTGAAGGTGCTTTTCTGACAGAAGGACAGGATCTTTATCTTGAAATATGCATTCAGAAATAAGACTTTGGAGCAATGAGTTTGATCCTTATGCCTGATGGCTCTGTGCTGCTGTGCACCTTACAGGTCTCAGCAGAAAGCTGGTTAAGAGCTTTTCATTGTTGCCCCTACGTTTTGGACAGGAATTCAGAACTCGGGCCTCCTTTCCTTCACATTAGCGCGAATCTTTGGGCCAACAAATGTGCTTGGGAGTGTATCTTCAGGAGTAGCTGCATTTCTGTAGTCAACATCCCTCTGTCTCGTTGCTGGTGTTCACAGGCAGCAAAACCGCCTGATTTAAATCCTGAGACAGAAGAGAGTATCCCATCCAGAAGCTCTCCTGAGGGTCCCGATCCTCCTGTTCTAACAGAAGTCAGTAAACAGGAGGAACAGCAACCTCTGGATCTGGAAGGAGTGAAAAGGAAAATGGATCAAGGAAGTTACACTTCTGTGGTATGTCAAAGTTGTCATGTTCCGCTCTATTACTAGACACTGTGAATTGCTTTATCACCTATGGTGTTCATAACTGAGCAGCTTAAGCCTTTTCTTTAGGAATAAGGAAGCAGGTTATCATGCTGCTGAAAACAGTTCTGGCTGGCACTGGTTAGTATTGGTCCAGAAAAAAGTAACTGACCCTTTTGTGTGGCTCTCTGTAGCCAGCAGTGGTACTTGGTTAGACCCCATTTACTCTTAGTCAGGTATTTATGTAGATAAAAGCAGGACACGTCATTCTGAACATGCAAATTCTGACTGAAGGCCTGGCCAAATAGCCCTGCTGCGGTTGGGTAGATGGAAGCTGAGGATTCACGGTTCAGTTCTCTTTGCAGAGAGTAGCCTTTTCCTCTTTTTTTCCTACAGAATTTGTAATCTCGAGGAACACTGTATATTGCAAAGCGGTTGGCAAATGTCTTGCCGTCAGATTTTGGGCAAATCCTTCTGAGACAGCTCGTTTAGTGGATTTAAAACCAGTCAGCAGTCAGCTGAAACGAACAGCTGTGGGTGTAGCAGCTCTGCCAGCCAGTTTACAAATGCAGAGGGCTGCTTGTTTCTTCACATCAAATTCCCTTTCTGCTTTTAAGTTGATGCTGTGGTTCAGTCTTTCAGTCGTCTGAATGTTTACTTGATGCCTTAAAAAATTAGTGGGTGGTATAGCCGTGCAAAAGACAATCCTATTAGTGTGAAGTTTTGTGGATTTCTTACAGTTGGATTTTAGCGATGACATCGTGAAGATAATTCAAGCAGCCATTAATTCTGATGGTGGGCAGCCAGAGATTAAGAAAGCCAACAGCATGGTCAAGTCCTTCTTTATTCGGGTGAGCTGGCCTAGAGTTACTTTGAAATCAGCTTGGTATCCTACCACTGCTTGTTGATGTTGGAGTCCAAAGGGCCACCACACTTAACCTTGCTTGGGTCTTTCCAGGAATAAAATAATACATTGTCAGGGTTGTTAAAGTTAATGAAATGTTACTAGTTGTGCATTTACATGTGTATATCTTGGCTGAATGTCTTTGAATTTTTTGGTATGTTGTCCAGCTTTTCTAATGGGATGTTGTTCTCCTTTAGCAAATGGAGCGTGTTTTTCCATGGTTCAGTGTAAAAAAGTCCAGATTTTGGGAGCCAAATAAAGTAACAAGCAAGTAAGTAATTGTTCTGTATCCAACTGTGACACCCTGCCGTTTGCCAGCTGGCCAAGCAAAATGTATTGAAAGAGTCTGTTTGTGGGGTTGAAATTTCTGGTTTTCCCTTTTTCTTTTCCTTTTTTTCCCCTAAGAAGTTACATGGTAATCCCATTCCCATGTTTTGTACACACTTCCTTTTTTTAAGCAGAGTAACCAAAATTCTTATTTAGAATTAGGTACGCTGTGTGTTGGCTTGTCAGTCCTGACCTTCCTTGCCTCTCCTTCTCACACCCCCAGCTGGGGTAGCCCTCCTGCATCTGTTACCCTTCAGAGAAGCAGACAGCCACATCACAAACCTTAAAATGTGACTGGTGGGGAGCACGTGTGGGCCGTAGGTAAATAATGGAGTTGTTGCTGGGCGGCGGATGTCAGGTGGGCAGGGCATAAGGTCCTCTGGGGCAGCCGGGTGTGACACTGACTCCTTGCTGCATCTCAGCAGTGGTATGTTGCCGAACGCGGTGCTGCCCCCGTCGCTCGACCATAATTATGCTCAGTGGCAGGAGCGTGAAGAGAACAACCGCACTGAACAGCCCCCTCTGATGAAGAAAATCATTCCAGCTCCAAAGCTCAAAGGGCCTGGAGAGCCAGATTCTCCAACTCCTCTACATCCTCCTACACCTCCCATCTCGGGTAAGAGAACCGATGTCAGGATTGCCAATCACAAACCCAGAAATGCAGCTGTCTTGGAGACCTCTGTGACTTTCAATCATTCAGAGGCAGTAACATACGAGATGTTTCTGACCCCAGCTTGGACCCAAGAATGCTTTTGCGCCCACCTCTTTTCCCCCGGAATGAAGGTTCTGCAGAGGCTGACGTGTGCTTTGCTTTCCAAGCTGGCTATTGAAAACTCTTCTACCATGTTCACTTACTGACAATCCCTCCAGATGAATTTTTGCCTCTCTGAATTTCAAGAATAAGAATTGTTCTCTCTTTTAACTCTTAGGCTCTGACGGAAGCAGAGAGGACAGTCCTGAACTGAACCCACCTCCGGATGTGGAAGACAACAGGCAGTGTGCACTGTGCCTGAAATATGGTGATGACAGTGCTAACGTGAGTATCTGGCCCGTGCCTGTCTCGGTAGGAGCCCATTTAAGCAGTGCTGTAGATTTGGTGCTGTGGGTAGGCTGGATGGGTTTTGTGCATTGTTGTGTCCTCTAGAGCATCTGAAAAGAACATTTCCTTCTGTTCTTCAGGATGCTGGACGTCTTCTCTATATTGGCCAAAACGAATGGACACACGTGAACTGTGCTTTGTGGTCAGCAGAAGTGTTTGAAGATGATGATGGTTCTCTGAAAAACGTGCACATGGCTGTGATCCGGGGAAAGCAGCTGGTGGGTACAAGCAAAGAACACTTCATTAGGGTTACGCTGATTTAGAATCACAAGACGGGAGCCCGGCTAAAAGATGCCTTGTGTGCATTCGTTCTTCTCTGTCCTTTCCTTGCAGTTTTTTTTTAACGCTATATATAGTAGAACTGACTGAAGGTATTTGGAAAGTTATTTTAACCTTGCTCAGTTCAGAATTACTGTGGAGACCAAGTGAAGCTTGCAAATATGAGGATTGGATATGAAGCACAAGCAGGAAAGTTTGGGAAAGGCCTGGAAGAACCAGTCCACAAATGAAAAAGTTGTTCCATGTGAGGGATCCTTCTTCCTCTCACCTCCTCCTCCATGTCTCGCTTGTGTGTGTGTGAGTGAGTCACTGCAGTGAAATGGAGTGGCAGTGAAGCGGGAGATCAGGCATTACTCTAAGCTTCTGTCTGTGCCAAAAAAACCCAACTGACAACAGCAATGGCGGTCTGGTTTTAGAAGAGATTAATTTTTCAGTTTTTGCTTTTGCTTTTGCAGAGGTGTGAGTTCTGCCAGAAGTCAGGTGCCACAGTAGGCTGCTGCCTCACTTCCTGTACCAGTAACTATCACTTCATGTGCTCACGAGCCAAGAACTGTGTCTTTCTGGATGATAAGAAAGTTTACTGCCAGAGGCATCGTGACTTGATCAAAGGAGAGGTAAGATTCTTCTTCACTCTCTGCCTCCCACTCTGAAGGTGGGGTTAGCCTGTAACTATGAGCATGTTTTACAGGTTCATGTTGAAATTGTTTCTTGCTAACAAGAGCTGGACCGCAGTGCTCTTAAAAAGGAGTCAGTAATACGACTGGCCTGGAGAAGTTTGGCAAGTGGTGCTGTGTGGTAGTTCAAAAACCAAAAGACCGAACTGAGGATTAAGTAGGACAAACTGCGTACCATACATGTGGTGGTTCCTTTAACTAATAAGTAGTTTTGTTGGTTCTTGTTCCAGGTGGTTCCTGAGAATGGGTTTGAAGTTCTTAGGAGAGTTTTTGTGGATTTTGAAGGCATCAGTTTGAGAAGAAAATTTCTTAGTGGCTTGGAACCAGAGAACATCCACATGATGATTGGTATGATCTAGTCTCTGGACACTTGATCCACCTTTGGTGCTGGAATCTGGTTCACAGAACTGTTCCTCTCTCTGCTCAGGTTCAATGACGATAGACTGCTTAGGAATTCTGAACGACCTCTCAGACTGTGAAGATAAGTTGTTTCCCATCGGCTATCAGTGAGTATAAGCTGTTTCAAGATTTCATGTCCTTCAGTGTATTTCATGTCAAACAGGCACTGAAGTAACATACGGGAAAACTGACTGTAGCTTTTCCTACACTTTTGAGGAATCTCTGATTCTGCCGGGTGTGCAGTGTGTTCTGCCAGGAGGGCTTTGGCCAATGTAGTTTTGAGAAATGGAAAATTTAAAACAAAAATGAGGTTTTACTCAACTGTTGAGTAAATTGTTTTGTTTGAATTATCTTCCAGGTGCTCCAGGGTGTACTGGAGCACTACAGATGCCAGGAAGCGCTGTGTGTATACCTGCAAAATCATGGAGTGCCGACCTCCGGTCATAGAACCTGACATCAACAGCACTGTAGAGCACGATGATAATAGAACAATTGCCCATAGCCCAGTTCCCCTTACAGGTAATCCTTTAAGGACTTCCTGGAAGTATGTTCTCTGTATGGTTTTGCCATAGTGCATCTCTTAAACCAGAATCCAATTCAGGGTTCCATGTTACAGCATCTTAAGACTTTAGGCTCCTGAATGTACTGCTAACTGAAAACTTGAGCCAAACAAATACTGCTGCAGGGATGGTTTCTAGTCTACAGCTCAGAGAATTTTCTAGTGATCTAAAACTTCAGACTGTATTTGGAGTGTTGGTGTTGGTCTTTAATATGGGAGTTGTTCAATACAATGTTGAATAGTTATATTGTGCTTCTGTATTTCCAAATTGCTTCCTTGTATCCAAGGGTAAAGCGGTGAAAGATTTTTAAAAGTCTACAGTCATCGTTGTTAACACAGAATCTTAAACTCTATAAATACGTGGTGGAATTTCATGTGTAAGCTGAGCAATTGCTACAAGTATTTGAAAATGTTCTTACGAGAAGAAACCAGGCATTATCTGATGTCAGATCTTTGGCTTTGTGTTTATTTAACAAATACCCTGATTCCCCAAGTGGAACATGATAGTAGTATATACTTTATCAGATCATAGCTTTTTAGCATTCAGTGATGGCTTATCCTGTTGTTTCTCTTCTTTTCAACAACAGAAATTCTACCGAAAGACAACCGAAATGCACCTGAAATTGTAAACCCACCATCACCAGATCGTCCCTTGCATTCTCAGACCTCTAGTTCCTGTTACTATCCAGTGGCCTCAAAGGGCCCCAGGCTCAGGGCGCCAAGTTACCCATCCGCACAGAGGTCTCCTGGCTCTAGGCCGTTACCCTCTGCAGGTATTTCTAGTCCTGTTGATTTTGATTGAGGTTTGTTTTGGAAATATTTTTGGTTTAGTTCCTGTCTTTCTTGGCTTCTTTCAGAATGGGGTGTTTAGTTTACTGTTTCTAGAGAAGGCAGTGAAATGGCAATAGGTTGAGGAGGGGAAAGTTCTAACAATACACAGGAGAGATGGCCTGCCAAGAGATGTACAACTGAAACCAGCATTCCCTTGGGATGAAGAAGAGGCAGCATTTGGACCATATAGTAGTAGTGAGCCAAGAGTGCTGTGATACCAGTTAGGGACTTAATAGCTCAGTCAGTATTTTTCCAGACAGAATCAGAAATCTGGTGTTGTAATTCAGCAGCTATTTCTGACTAATGTTTTCTTTCAAACTGATGTTGAAAATTCACATCTGAAGTTGAGATACCAAATCCTGAGATACAAACTTGCTGAATCCTGATTGACCATGTCAGGTTTTTAACATCTACCCAAAGTATCAATCTGTTTCGGTGTTGTTTGGCTGTAAAGTTTTGCTGGGTTTTATTTTCTTGTGGTTTTTTATGAAGGAATTGGATGTGCATTGATTGTGAAGGTTTAAGATCACCTGACAGTCTTTCTTGCCTTTTTTTTCCTCAGGAAGTCCTACCCCAGTGACCCATGAAATAGTGACAGTAGGAGATCCTTTGCTGTCCTCGGGACTTAAGAGCATTGGATCTCGGAGACACAGCACCTCTTCTTTGTCACAGCAACAGTCAAAACTCCGGATGATTTCCCCTACACGAGCTGGGAACACTTACTCCAGGCACAGCGTGTCTTCAGTTTCCAGCATGGGGGCCTCTTCAGAATATGAAGCGACTGTCAGAAGTACTGAGCGCTTTGTGGGCTCGGTGTGCACAGGTCCTCCAAGCGCTCCAGTTCAAAGTTGCTCTACCAGTTCAGGCTCCCAGAAAACAGCGGCTACAACTGGAAATAAAACTTACCAGCTGGATGCATCTCAATCTACAGAAGGAAAACATTCCAGCAGTTCAGATTTAACAGCCAAAGGTGCACCTTCTAAGGGAGAGAAGATGAAAACCTCAAAGGACCCAGATTATTTGTCTCATCCTTTTGTTTCTGGAGGAAGCTCTAAAGTGCCCGCTCAGCCAGCAAGTTCGTCGGGCGCAGAAATGAATGTTAAAATAGGAACCTTTCAAGAGTGTTCAGGATCATTTTCTTCCAAAGAAGCAATACCCTTTCCACCTTTGCATCAGAGAGGCACAAGGAAAGACAGAGATCAGCACGTGGAACCTGTACAGCCAGAGAAGACAACTGTGGTTGATGAGATGGATGCAAAGACCTTGAAGGCTGCTGGAGTGAACAGTAGATCTCCTGCAGCAAGTGAGCAGGTAGTTACTGCCCCCAGAGACAGGCGTCAGAAAGGCAAAAAGTTAATGAAAGACAGTTTTAAAGAGAAGCATTCCCTGAAGTCTCTTACAGAGACAAGTCAAGCAGTAGGCAGTGATGAACTGAAACCAGAATTTGGCAATCAGGGTTTGGCAACTGAACAAATTAGCCAGAGGTTATGTAATAATATTCCTGCTGAAAAAGCTGGTGAGAAGTCTCCACCTTCACAAGGGCCATCTAAAGGGTCTGCAGTGCAGGCTGAAGCAGCCCCTAAGGAATCGCAGGCACCCAGGAAACGCACTGTTAAAGTCACTCTGACTCCTCTCAAGATGGAAAGTGAAAACCAGTCTAAAAATGCACAGCCAGAAAGGGATGCTGAAACTCAGTCTACAGGGGCAGACCTGGCTGCTTTGGCAGAGCCCTCCTCAGCTTCAGAAGGCCCAGAAGAGAACCCTGTAATTCACGGAAGTCCAAATGAAGCACCAACACAGGAATCTCAGAATAACACATACGAAAATTTGCCCATGCAAGATAACAGTTTGATGCTCCAGGATGGAGCTAAAGCTCAAGAAGAAGGGTCATACAAGCGGAGGTATCCAAGGAGAAGTGCTCGGGCCAGATCCAATATGTTCTTTGGACTGACTCCTCTGTATGGTGTGAGGTCCTACGGAGAGGAAGACATTCCCTTCTACAGTAACTCAACTGGCAAGAAGCGAGGGAAGCGGTCTGCAGAGGGACAAGTGGATGGAGCGGATGACTTGAGCACATCAGATGAAGACGACTTATACTACTACAATTTTACAAGGACGGTGGTTTCCTCAAACACGGAGGACAGGCTCGCATCCCATAGCTTATTCAGGGAGGAGGAGCAGTGTGATCTTCCAAAAATCTCACAGCTAGATGGTGTGGATGATGGAACTGAAAGTGATACAAGTGTCACAGCAACAACCAGGAAAGTCAGCCAGGTAACTAAAAGGAGTGGCAAAGAGAATGGGACAGAGGCCTTAAAGCTGGATAGAACTGAAGAAGCTGGTGAGAAAGTACAAGTCACCAAGAGCTCCACTGTCCACAAAACTGACCCCAAGATCGATAACTGCCACCCTGTGAGCAGGGTTAAAGCGCAGGGTCAGGACTCTCTGGAAGCACAGCTGAGCTCATTGGAAACGGGCCGCAGGGCTCATGCAAGCACACCTGCTGACAAGAACTTACTGGACACTTTCAACACAGAACTTCTGAAATCCGACTCTGACAATAACAACAGTGATGACTGTGGGAACATACTCCCTTCTGACATCATGGACTTCGTGCTGAAGAACACACCGTCTATGCAGGCTTTGGGAGAAAGTCCAGAGTCCTCATCATCTGAACTCCTGACGCTTGGAGAAGGTTTAGGTCTTGACAGCAACCGTGGCAAGGATATGGGTTTGTTCGAGGTGTTCTCCCAGCAGCTGCCCACCACCGAACCAGTGGACAGCAGTGTCTCTTCCTCCATATCAGCAGAGGAGCAATTTGAATTGCCACTGGAGCTTCCTTCCGATCTCTCTGTTCTGACCACTCGCAGCCCTACAGTGCCCAGCCAAAATCACAACAGGCTTGCCGTCATCTCGGAGTCTTCGCTTTCCTCCTCGGGAGAGAGGTCGATGCTTGCCTTGCCTTCCACAGAGTCTGGAGAGAAGAGAGTGACAGTCACAGAAAAATCTGCCTCAGGGGAAGGCGATGCAGCTCTCCTGAGTCCAGGGGTAGACCCGAGCCCCGAAGGACACATGACTCCCGATCACTTCATCCAGGGTCACATAGATGCAGAGCATATAGCCAGCCCAGGCTGCGGCCCTGTCGAGCAAGGGCATGGCAGCAACCAAGATTTAACAAGAAACAGCGGGACTCCGGGTATCCAGGTGCCGGTATCGCCCACTGTTCCCCTCCAGAGTCAGAAGTATGTGCCAAACTCCACGGACAGTCCTGGCCCCTCGCAGATCTCCAACGCTGCGGTGCAGACAACACCACCCCACCTCAAGCCAGCTGCAGAAAAGCTTCTGGTAGTTAATCAAAACATGCAGCCCCTGTACGTCCTCCAAACTCTTCCCAATGGTGTCACCCAAAAGATACAGTTAACACCCTCCGTGAGTTCTGCGCAGAGTGTGATGGAAACCAACACTCCGGTTCTGGGGCCCATGGGGAGCGGGCTCACGCTGACCGCAGGATTAAATCCGAGCTTGCCCCCATCTCAGTCATTATTCCCTCCCACAAGCAAGGGTCTGCTGCCCATGTCCCATCACCAGCATATACATCCCTTCTCCACGCCTGCTCAGACGGGCTTCCCACCAAACATCAGCAGTCCTTCACCAGGTCTTTTAATTGGGGTGCAGCCACCCCCTGATCCTCAGCTCTTAGTGTCTGAAGCTAGTCAGAGGACGGACCTTGGTACTGCTGCTTCTACACCAGCTGCTGCCCTGGGCAAGAAACGGCCCATATCTCGTCTTCAGTCACGAAAGAACAAGAAGCTGGCTCCTTCTGGAACCCCTTCTGCTATAGCTCCTTCTGATATGGTCTCCAACATGACCTTAATTAATTTTGCTCCTTCCCAGATTTCTAACCACCCTCTGGATTTGGGAAGCATTGCAAATTCAACATCCCATAGAACTGTCCCCAATATTATCAAAAGGTCAAAATCTGGGGTCATGTATTTTGAGCAAACATCTTTGCTTCCGCAAGGTGGGACCACTACTGCAGTCAGCACATCTCCCAGCATTATCGGTCCGGATGCCAGTCACCTCCCAGCAGGGCCTGTATCAGGCCTAACGTCGAGTTCCTCAGTGCTGAACGTCGTATCCATGCAGGCCACGGCAGCCCCTAGTACTGGTGGGTCAGTTCCTGGTCATGTTTTGGGACAAAGTTCAGTAACGTTAACAAGCCCTGGATTACTGGGGGACCTTGGTTCGATAAGCAACCTCCTGATCAAAGCTAGTCAGCAAAGCCTTGGTCTTCAGGAGCAGCACATGACTTTACCACCAAGTTCTGGGATATTTTCACAACTGGGAGCATCTCAAACTCCGTCTACGGCGGCCATGACAGCTGCCTCAAGCATATGTGTTCTGCCCTCAGCACAGACCATGGGCATGACGGTCGCTCCATCCTCTGCTGACCCAGAAGGCTCGTACCAGCTTCAGCACATGACGCAGCTCTTAGCCAACAAAACCGGGGTTGCGTCCTCCCAGCTGGACCTTAGCACAGCTCCGGCAACGACGCAGTTGTCGAGCTTTCCGCAGCTGGTTGATGTTCCAAACAACACCGGACTCGAACAAAGCAAGGCTTCCTCATCAGTGATGCATGCCAGTTCAGCATCTCCAGGAGGCTCCCCATCACCTGGTCAGCAGTCTGCGAGTAGCTCTGTGCTGGGTGCCGCAAAAATGAAGCCAAAAATCAAACGCATCCAGCCATTGTTAGACAAAGGGAATGGAAAGAAGCACAAAACTTCTCACATGTGGACTGGTTCTTCTGAAGCTCATGTTCCTGACAAAGGGGCTGTTGCTGTACCCCAGGTCTCAGCTACAGGGTAAGAGGAGAGTTTGGTTTTGCTCCTGCCTGAGGTTTTGTAACAGTAAGAGAGAATCTTGCACTAGTTTCTCCAGCAAGTTGTGCAAGTCAAGGCACATTGTGAAGTGCAGCTTTTGGTTCTGATGTGGTGCTGCAAGTGTGATCTGGTTCTCTGTATCTTAGGAGCTGTTGTTGCTACTTGTGTAATTCTGTGGAACTGCCGAGTCCATCGTGGCAACTCCCAGTGGATCCATTCCTGCTTTCCAGTCTCATTTATGGCACACATGGGTTGGCAGATATTTTGAACATTCCCAAATCTTTTTCTTCCAGGACTCCGGCTGTGAAGGCAGATGTGCAGGATGCAGCCAGCGTAGATCAGCTGTTGCAGAAGCCACGTGGGCAGTCCGCAGGGTAAGAGATGAGCAGACCTCTCTGTGTGATTTCTGCTCACTTGAGCTGAAGGGCCTTTGGATGGAGAATGCGGGAACTCCGGCATTCCTAGTTAAAATGCCTGGAGAGCTTCCAGTGGGGGATGTAGAGTCACATTTAAGTGCAATATGGAAGCGTTTTGCATTAAGCTGTGTGCAGTTCTGGGAAGCTCAGTGCCTGCTGAGGAGGTGCTCGTTCAGCGGTGTCTGGTTGCGTGTCGGCCTGCCCCTTATTCCTGAGTGGGGCTGACACAGAGACCGGGTCACAGGCTGTGTGAAATGAGGCTGCTGCCACAGACTGACAGAGGCTGCAAACAGAAATGCTATTGAGTAGACTCTTTTTGTTTGTTCATTTCCAACTGAACTGATGTCAGAACATTTGATCTGGAAGAAGGTTCTTGTATCTGTCTAGTTCTCAAGGTTTCATGGACTACTGCTCAGGGTCGTGAGGAAATGAGGCAGGTTGTTAGCTATTTTTCTCCATGTTCTCCTCCTTCCTTCCCAAGGCAACCAGCTGTGGTCCCAGAACCTCAATCAACACAGGACTCAATAAATGAGCAAGAAAATGCAGGTATGTCACTTCTTCAGAAACACCTAGTCTTGGAATTCTCCAGGACTGGGAAAGTGATGTGTGAAGATTTGATTTTTGTGTTTGTCATTCTGTCAGGAGCAGGCTCAGAGCTATTAGCTTGTGTTATCCTTGCTGTAAGGGGAGGAAAGGTTTGTTTGCTATTTGTAGCTCTTGGACAAATAGTTTTGTCTGTGTTTTTAGTTTGT
>VYZQ01076564.1:0-13397 GCA_013400655.1 Mystacornis crossleyi
CCACCCCACTGCAACACAGTGATATATCATGGGCACAATACATGGTCAAATAATTTGTTTACTTCCTAAAGGGTCCGAAGAAAAGATAGTTACTTATTCTCAATTTCTACTATTGTATGTAAATTTATTTTGATGCAACATAATCCGATAATAAAAGCTCTTGTGAATTGGAGATAATGAAAATGCTTAGTTTTTATAAAAGAGGCTGTTTCTTCACCTTGTAATGGACATGTTGTCCATAGAATAGGTATCCTTTTTAAAGTTTCCTTTATTTGATCTCAAATGGTAGAATCTATAATACCGTAAGTATTTCTTCTTTATAGCAAAGGACTAGCTGGATTGTGTGACTGCTGTCAAAAATCTCTAAATAGCATTCAAGGTGTTCTTTTAGAACGTTTTCTTACTGATCATTTAAATTGTCAGCAAAAATGAATAGCAAATGGTACAAAAGGATTATATTACTGGATGATGGCTGGTACTATGCAAATTGATTCAGCAGGTATAATATTCTGATGATGCCATTGTCAGCAGAACACTAATGGTCAGGAACAAAGTATGCAAAGAGGATTTACCTATGCCAGTATAGGTAGTAGAGCACTGCATCTCATGGGAGGGAGGTGACTTGTAGAGTACCCCAGTCTTTGCATTCTGTATGTTTGTTTTCAAATTATTGAAAACTGAATTGGAAAGGAATGAAAAATAAGGTGATGAATGTCACTAATGATTCCAAGCACAGGACAGACTGTCTGACTATGTAGAGTTGCAGAGGGATGTCATGGTATCATGAGACTGATTATAAGAGGGCAGGTGAAATTCAGTGTGGGTAAGTGAAAAGGTCTAAGTCAGAAATGTGTGTTTTCTTATACAGTACTGTCTGCCTATGCAGCAATACCAAGCTGTGTTCCAAGGGTGAGGTGAACACTCAAAGCCCTCTGCACCAGGCAAGTGCAAGCTGGCCACACAGGGGGGATGAAAAAGCCTTTTCAAGCACACTCAGTTTGGAGGGAACTGAAGTGGGGCTATAAATACAGAGGTCAAATCATTCTCTTTGTGGTAGAATGGGGACTGGTACTACAGGATTCATAGTTATCTCTTACATGAATTTTACTCTGACTGCATTACTGTTGTCACACAGTCCAGCGTATACATTTAAAATGTACATACAGCTGTATATATGCAATGGCCTGGCATTTCTTCATACAATAAGGATATTTTTGATTCAATTCCTTGCAGAAATCAAATCTTCTTGAAGCTGTGTACAATGACAAGTAACCAGTTCCTTGCAGATTTAAAGGCTATTTTACAATCCTTATTTGATTTTTTTTTGACAGCTGACCTCCACTGATTTTAAAACATTTAGCTTCTTTATTTCCAGCCTATTAGACTTTGACTTACTCAAAAGAGTCAGATGCAAAACTCCCAAATTATCACAGGACAAACTGACAACACTTGCCGTTACTCTCAGACCTGGCATATGTTTCCAAATGTACAAAACTGAAATACAGGCAACAAATTAGAAATAAATAATCACATGAAGAGAAGACAAAAGTTTTGCTGCTTAAGATGATGCAGAGTAGAATTGAGGTTCAGTACTTCAATCAGATCTCTTGCTTCGGCATAAACCTAAAGAAATACTTTCAGAGCAAATTAGCAAGGGGGAAAAAAGAATCTTTTCAGAGCAAATTGAGAAGTTAACAAAATAGAATGCTTTTTCCTAAGATACCTGAAAAGATACCATGTACATTATCCTGCAGTGGTCATTGGAGTGTATACTTACATCTAATAAATTCAAGAAAGTTCTACAAGAATAAAGGGCTTTGTATCTATATACTTATCTATAAATTGGAAAACGTAGCTCTCAACTCAAAGCACAGCAAAATAATGGTGAAATTCCCATTGATTTTAATAATCTTTTATATACAATTTCCTTCTTCCTAAAGCATCGGTACACACTCTCAGTGAAATTTATGTACATACAATTGAACTTGATAGGTTTCTTTTTATAGTAGAGGAGCAGTGAACCAAATGGATTTTGATTCTGACAGAACTTTCACCACTCAAAAATAATTACACATTCTATTCTCCTTCACGGCAAAATATAGTACCAAAACATTCAATTAAAATCAGCTCTTGGATTGGTCAATCACTGTCACGGAAAGTGACTTCTAAAGAGTTCTCTCCTTATACAGGCTAACTATTTTTTGTCAAGTGAAGGGATTAATTAAAAGACAGCTGAATTAAATCTATACTTTCCTGATATCATCTCTATAAGCCAATGTTATCCTAGTATGTTATATTTAGCACACTACAACAAATGGAAGGGGAGGAAGGACAGTCTCTCTGTCAAGATTCAATCCATACAGTGACAATACATGAGTTATTTCATTACAGCCATCTGCATTCTGTAGCAGATGGACAAGGAATATATGGTATATGACTGATGAGCTTTCTATGTCTTTTGATGACCTCTCAGCAAGTAATGAAGCATGATTGCTCATGCTTAGCATGGTCACAGACTACACTTTCCTTGTTTGTGTGTTGGTATCACTGTAATATTTTGCCTGGAGCCTCCCGCTCTTCAGCTAGGTGAAGGATTGTACTTGATTCTACCAACTACACAATTAATAAAGCATATTACTACTGCTTTCTACAAATCTCATCTCTTTATCAAGTATTCTAACCTGGAACTTTACTCAGAACTTACTAACGGGAAGAATTAATGTTTCTGTAGAGAACATGTTTATGGTAAAACAGCATTACAAAGTATGTGTGAAGACTGGCTAATGCAGGAGCCTTTCTGTGTAGCTGTCATGCCGTGCTTCATGGCAAAAGGAGGTTTAAATTCTGCACCTGCCTTAGGGAAGAAAAACCTTCCCTTATCGCTCATGAAGGTGACTGAAAAACTGTACACACATATTTGCTTTTACAATTTTTTCATCTTCAAGATTTAATAATTGAAAACAATTGCCTCCATCACTAGATACCCACTCCTGTTAAAGAGACGCTCTGAATTACCACATATACTTAGAGGCAGAGCCACTGCAGAGACTGCTTTTTAGTTAATTAATATTTTTTGAAAGGAGTACCTGTCTACTTCATCAAGTGTAAAAGTGCCATTTATTTTCATAATTGTCTGTAAACTACTGTGCATAGACTAAACCGACTGAATACAGAACCTCATTTACAAAGAAACTTCTCCCTGTTGATTTGAGATTTCTTTGAAACAAAAAATGATTTAGAGACAGCTTCTTCAGTAATCTCTACAAAACATGAAGGATTTCCACACTAAAGATCAGTTTCTCTTGATGGTACTGATGCTCAATAACTATTAGTTGAGAAAATTTCATAATTTAAATGAGACCACTGATAGAAATGGTACAAACCCTGCAAAACAGTGAGTCCAGTAATTGAAAATTCATGAAATTAATAATTTTGAGCTTGGTTCCTCTGAAAGTTCCTCTGGAACTTTGCCAAAACAATTACAACAGCAGATTTGGACCCCTTACATCTTTACTTTACTACTTAAGGGGGAAAAAAAAAGAAAGGGTTACATTACACTCAAATTCAAAATTACTTTCTTTGTATGCATACCTAATTTCCATAAACAGAGAGAAATTTCTATGTGAAAAAGCATTCTATGTGGGAAAAATCTGGTTTTGGAAATACAGACCTTGGAAATGCAGGGTTGCAGTTTGTGGCCTCCTGTATTGCAAACACCAACCATGGACTTGTGCTAAAGAAAAATAACACATTAAGCATCAATAGGTAGTAGCATAATGGCCCTGCAACTACTATACAGACTACCAAGAAAGTAAGAGTAGACTATACTTAAGCTAGGAACGAATTTAAAGTCAGGAGAAGGCAAAAACTACGCGCGTGTTGGAGAATAAAAGCTGGAAATAAAGAAGCTTCTTTTTCTCAAGAGCTGAGTAACGTCGTTTCCCACGAGCTATCCGGGAAAGGCTCCTCATCCCTCCCAGCCGTGCCGAGCGTCGCAGATGTCCCTGGATGCAGCAGCAGGTCTGTGCGCTAGGCGGCGCTGCACAGCGGAACGATCATTTACGAAAAAGCAAAAGAAATCAGTAGTGATTGAATCTCTTTGACCTAAAAATAAATGTAAAAATCATGCAGGTTAACTTTCAGGCAAATACAATAACAGGCAAAACGAATGGTTAATTGTATTTGGATATAGCTAGATCATTTAAAGGCTTCTCAAGGCAAGAAAGATGGAATCTGGTTAGCACTCCGAAAAGACCTCCAGGGAAATAGCACATGAATTATTCTCCTAGTCAGGAAACAGAAATCTCTGAACATAAACAAACAGCAGCAGCAGCACCACCCCCCTCTGGAGATCTAATTATTCTGATTATACAGAAGATCAAAGCTTTGTTCATTCTGTTTAAAAACATTCCTTTGCATTCTTGTAAGAATATTCACTGGTAACATCCCAGTCAAATTCAAGTAGCTGCAACCAAACTCCAGGGTTACAAATCAAAGTTGTTTGGCCAGCCCTAAAATGTGCACTCATTCTTTTCTGGGCAACGCATATTCAGTACATCCATTTGTCTGGAAGTTTCAGCTTCTAGCTTCCCACTACATACTTGTTTGCTTCCCACTACATACTTGTTTCTATTCTGCAACTCATCTCTTGGAAATAAACAGCTGCCACCTGCCACTTTTCACCTCACCTTCAATTAGCTATCATCAAGTTTCTTACTCTAGCACTGAACTTCAAAATGCTGTATCAAGAACGAAGGAATGATAGCAGATGAAGCCATATTTAAACACATAATTTCTCCTGTAATGGTCTCTAATTTTGAGAGACTTGCAAAGATGCCTAGTAGACAAGACAAAGAATAAATGACAGGCAGGGTATCTACATAGGCCCACAAGACCTGTGGCAACACAGAGAATTAGTGAAACAAGTGTGTCAGCACTGTCATTAAAACTGGTGAAAATGTCATGCTAATCACATATGTACTGGGAAAAACTAATTGTCACCTGTCCTGTTTAATTTCAAAATGGAAGATGCAAGAATGGGTGTTTTTCATGATCTCTTTGCTGGGAACAAGCTCTGCAGAGTTATACATAAGTAGAAGCTTCCTTCTCATTTCCATATTATTCTCCTCATTTAGGCTATATAAATAATAGCTGGTTTTCTTAGAAAAATACCTTTTACCTTGAGAAGCCTTCGGCTATTCTTTCATTGCAATTAAACAGGTCAAATACTTCACAGACTTCATAGATGAATAACCAATTGAATTGGTTAAATTCTTGGTCCACACCTTTTTTTCCCTTGAAAGCAGCTGTGCTGTAGCAATTCTGGGATCATAGAGACCATAATCTTAATGAAAACAACGTCATATACATCATTACTTTCAGTCTAAAATTAACATATGCAAGTTATGTGTTTTATGCAAAAAAGACAAATTTATGAGTGGAGAACATAGAGGATCAAATTGACAGTCATAGGTTGCAATTAATCAAAGGTGACAAATATGTATTTTCAAGGTGGAGATTTAAGTTTCATAACCAAAATCAGGGTGCAAGACTGGTAACTGCTGAGCTTGCTACTGGTACAGAAAAGAAACTGTAATGTAGTCAGTGCCATGGCAGGCTGAGCTCATGCTCAAAATATCCCCAAAGGCTTCTGACTATAGAATCACAGAACAGCTGGAGTTGGAAGAGACTGCTGAAGGGCATCTGGTCCAACACCCCTTTTCAGGCAGGACCACCTTGAGTTTGTTGCCCAGGACCACACTGGGATGCCAAGTCCCACAGCAAGTGCATGTTTCCAGATAGTTATATTTTTCACAGAAAAACTGTGTGACAAGTACATGACTGAACATAAATTTTGAGACCACTTATTACCAGCCACATTTAATTACGTAATTCTGTTCAGTTCAGTGAATTGCATGCTTCAGTTCAAAAATTTTGTAAATCACAAAACACAAACTGGTTTGTATAGTAACTTCTCTCAACGGACTAAATAAATCTTTAATAATACTATTACCTCAATAAGGAATGGGCATATGAAAGAAAATCCATTATTCTATGCCTAAGAAGATCTACTTTTTAAATGACATGTGGTCATCACCAAAATCAAAACAGTAGTCTGCCTTTCAAGTGTGCATTAATGTACATTAAGGTTACTAGCACAGAAAGAAATACATTCCATTTTAAATTTGCTACTGCTAATGCCTCCCTGATACCCAGGTCCCCCTGAGAGTAAAGACTATTGACTCTGTTTCCTTTCACCCCTTGGACTAGCAGTCTTGCCTCAATGGCTTCAGTCACTACAGAGCTGAAATTCACCTGCATTTTGCTTCTGACCCTGTGAAGACCAGCAGCAGCAGTTTAAAAAGGTTGACAGGCAGAGCTACCTGCTGCCAATCTCTCCTCCTGGGAATTAACACATCTCATTTCACCTTGGAAACAATAAGATGTGTGCTCACAACCAGCTGAATGGAGGGGTCAGCAGTGTCTGAAGGAGCCCTCACACATCTGCTTGCAATAATCTGTTCATACTGTTAATTGGTATGAGGTACGTTATTCCCTCTGAAGGATTTGTGGCAGGTTTTGTATACTCCAGGCCAGATGTTGCAAAGAAAAAAATCTAAAGAAAATAACTACCACCCCTATTTTTTAAAGATGTAATTTCTTTTAGAAGTATCCATATTTATCCTTCTCTAGACAGTGAGTAAAGATCACAGTATCAGTCAGCTCTGAATGCTTAGCATTTCCTCCTTCTTAAAGAACAGGGAGCCAGGTTACTGTGCCATGAACAGCTGTGCAGCAGTACACTGCTGACATGACTGTACTTCTACCAGCTGGCCAAACACAAACCCACAGGAAAACCTTATTCACAGGTGATGGTATCAGCATATCTAAATTTCTCCTCTGCCCTCCCAAGCTGCAAAGGAAAGAGCTTCAAATACAGGGTAATAAAACCAGAAAATAATTGGTCATCTGTGGCAAACATCCTGGAACAAAGTGCAAAATGAGGAAGTTCAACAGGTGGAAGCAGAAACTGAAGGAATAAAGCCAGTAGTGACACTACTGCCCTGCATAGCCAATATAAGCCCTGTGCATATTAATGTATATGTACACATACATACAAAAATAGATATTTATAAAACATCAGAACAGCCTCTTAAGTCAGCAGGACCGCAAAAGTCACAACAGCAGTAAGTCTTTTACAGTTCTCAGAACATACACATTACAACAACTCAACATCTCTATATTACAATGCTCAGCTCATAAAGTTAATAGTAATTGCAAGTAACACTTGCAAATATGTTAAAGTATTTTTAAAATGTCAGCAAACTGAGTTCCAATGTATCTGAGAAGCAGACAGGCTCAGTCTGATGGTGAAAATGAGATACCATGGTGAAAATGAGATACCATGGTGAAAACTATTGTCCCTAATTCACCTAAAAATGAAGACTGGAGCTAACAACGTAGCTAGGAAAAGACTTTTGACCTCAGAATTTCAATTTCTGACATCCAACACTGATCCAAAGCACAACGGTAGTCTGTTAAAAGGTTTTTATGTATTACAGAACCTGTTGGCTCACTGTCTCAAAAATAAGATCATGTTGTCATTATGATACCAGTATATTATCAGTGTAGAACAATGCTTGCCAAACGTAGTGTTGTAAAAGCAATGAAAAGCCAGTAAAACGTGATAATTAAAATAAGGAGTGGAAAGTTGTACTTAGTAAGGAAAATTGCCACTTAAAACAGAAGAAAAGAATATTTGAAGGGAAAAAATTGAAATAAAGAAAGCTTTTATATTACAGAGAATTTTAATTCAAATGAAAGAAATCACTAGTTATTATAAGAATAATCTTCTGAGTTTAGTTCTCACCAGAAAGTTAATCATGAAAAAAAACCAGCAATCACTGGGAAGTATAAAGAAGGTCATAGCACAGTCCATACTGCCAAACCAATTTCTTAGTCTCAAGGAAGCTGTGTGAGCTTTCCAAATACTTACTGTAAATAGCACTCTCCTTTTCTATCACAGAAATCTAAAGGTCAGTGGTGTCCCCAGGTCTAATCTCCATAAGTTTCCATAAAATTGTTCTGGCTGACTTCTTATTTTCTAAATTCCTTACTACTACTGGGTGCTCTCTTTGCATTCCCAAGGCCTGAACTGCTTAGTAGCAGCAGAAGTGCAGCTTCAGAATAATATATGCTTCCGCCCCAACCTAATCTAAAGGATCTGATGCTGAAAGAAAGAAGGGTTTGTATAAGTTGGTATTTGTGATAATGAGTTCTTATATTGCCATAGGGTTTTAAGAAATGCAGATTTGTTCACTGTGAAATGGGTCATGGCCAGCAAGCATATTTCACAGAATCAAATATAAACCTGTAATTGGTAATTCTCACTGTTCTCTGTTTCTTTAGGACTGGTGGTCTAACAGTGAAAGGTTGATCACTCATGGTCAATCCATCAGCATCCAGCCCCCCACCCTACTTGCTAAACATGGATGACATCTGGAAAATTTAGGACATCTGTGTTTTAAGAAGGATTTGGCTTTTTCTCAACATACTTTTTCATCATACTTGACCCTGCAGTAAAACTCTAGCAGCAAATCTCATTTTGCAAACATAGAACTCAGGATCACTTTAGACTCAGCCAAATGAGAAACAAAGGTTAAGGAGATACATTTCTCTTCAAATACACTTAGCTCCAGAATTAGCAGAGGCAACACGGGAAGTGCTTGGCTTAGTGCATCCATTTAAAAAGGAATTTTTTTTGCAGTTCTTTCTAGTGCTAATAAGTGTTTCTCAGCTAATGCTGAGCATAATTAGATGGGGGAGAGAAAACTTTCAGAATGTCCTAGGTGAACTTCATCAGCCCTGTTATGTTCAAACCATTCTATAATTCTGTGTTAAAATGGAAAGAATTTTTTTGCAGTGAAGTCTTTGAAATTTATGAACTCTCAAACTGTATTGGGAACATTAGGAAATGGCATATTATTATCTCTTTTCTTAGATTCTAAGTTCTCTAGGAGAGGCATTGCCTCTTTATTGTGTGTCTTTAGCTGAAACTTGGCAGAACAGAGGCCTGCTCCCTGCCTGGCCCTCATCTGTGAACTTTGGGACAGTCAAGGAAGAATTTGCCATTGGCGTCAATGGGCAATCAATGAGACTCCTCAGTAATAGAGAATATGATCCTTAGGGAGTAACACCTGAAAAGAGGGTCTCAATAGGTCCTAAATGTTTATTTCCAGGATAAAAATGATTGAAAGTGTCTCTCTTGTCAATCTGGATGCTAGAAAGATGGAGAAGTCAATGAGCCAATCCAGAAACCATCTGTTTTGCACATGTATATGTGAATTGTTGGAAGCACAGGGCCATCAGTCTTCAAGTAGCATGGAAATTCATTTTTTTCAGCAAATGAAATGGCATAACTAAGCCATATTTTTAAACTGTACTTTCCTTGGACATATAAATTAAAATTAATACCATCCTGACTGCACATTTTGTGACCTTAAATGGAGAGAATTCCTTTTCAAGGATGATCAGGAATTCATTCTGCCAAGTAGTATTAGAAATGGGATGGAAGGCACGACACTGGCTTAAAAGCCTTCCTGGACAATGGGGTAAATTTGAACTAGCCTAATGTAGTCTGTGTATCTCCTTTAGGTAAAATAAGGTGGGCTGGCAAAGAGAAATATTTCCCAACCGATGTCTGTTCTGAGGTAGGTCAGAATAGTGATTAAATCTGTGTGTTTCCAGCTCATCCGACAAATGCATCAGATGGCTCCTTACCAAAGACTCTGTGGACACCATTATCCAGTTCTGTGAATTACAAATCAAAAGAGACTCCTTATTCATACCCTCTGCAACGAGGCAAGCAGCAGGTTTTCTCACCTGACTGAAGGCAGCAACGTGCTGAAATTGCCAAACCAATTTGAGAAGGCCTATTTCCCTTCGAATCATCTATTAGAGGATACAGGGCTACATATTTACCCATAGGAATCGCTTTTGTTGGTCAACAACTCCCTAATAATGGTTGTTTCTGCTTTCAGCTTTGGCAGTCCCTAGAGTGCTGCTGGGACCCTGCAACACCATTCCCCATTTAAGACTGGAGCTAACAAGCAATTTGCTAAGCCCACAGAGCCCAGTGCTGATCAGCACCACTGCGAGGGGGGACACACAGCCCCTGAAGGAGTGGAGGTGGCTTTGGCAGCCCTGATGCGTTCAGTGTTTTGTGGGCCACACCTGGTCCTGCCGCCTCAGACCAGCACCAGCCGCTGCTGGCTTCCGGTGCGGCTCTGGCCCTGTGCTCAGCTTAACAGATAATAACGGTATTAATAACTCATCACTCTTAGTGTTTATTTCCCACCCCCCCAAAAAGAAAAAAAAAAGGAACACTCGAGGAGCTTGGGAACAACCTGGGAGCTGGCTTGGGAGCGCTGATGTACGAGCCTGGATGGAGCCGGTGCTGAGGAAGCGGCCGGGTAGTCATACTTCGAACTGAACAAAACGCGGCGGGAGAATTAAATCCGCCCTCAAACCTCCTGATTTATCCGAGGCCTGAGACGCAGTTTCTGACACTTCTCCACAGCAGCCACTGCGTGGCAGGAGAGATCAAGAGGATGGTTTATTTTCTGCGGCGGGCGGCCCGGGAAGAACACAGAGCGCAGCTGCCGCTGTGGGACGGGCGCCATCTTGTCTCCCTGCGGGCGACGGGCGGCGGGCGACGGGCGACGGGCGACGGGCGACGGGCGACGGGCGGGGACTCGGGGACCGGGGGCCGGGCACCGGGGGCCGGGCACCGGCAGCGGCGGAGAGAGAGCCACGGCCCGCGGCCCGGGTGTGCCGCTGGCTGCTGGTGGCTAACATTATCGGGGCGAAAGGACCCGGGGACAGGTAGCTCGTAGGGGACGGGCAGAGGCACAGGCTGGCACTGCCGAGGGCGGTGGCCGCGGCCTCGCTGCCCGGCCCGCACAGAGCAGGGTGGCGGGGGAGTCGTGCCCCGGGCAGCTCCGCCGTGGCGGCTGCGGGACGCGGCTGCGGGCCCGGGCGAAGCTGGTTCTGAGCAGGAGCTGCCGGGATGCGCAGGACAGCTGAATTTATAATGAATCCCCTCAACAGAAGATAATAAATAAAACCCCAGGGAGTTCCTCTTTGGCACAGAGAGAAAAATTAAATGGCTTTCCCCCCTCTTACAATCCAGCAGACTAGGGAGCTGTATTCGTAGCAAATACCAGATTTTCTGAAAAAACATGCTCTCCGAACATAGCAATTACTAACAAAGTCGTATGCCATTAAATTAAAAAATGTTTTCTTGAGACCCGAAAACAATACAGAAAAGGACTATGCGTGTTGTTGCTGCAAAACTATAGTTGTGAAGTTACATTTCCATTCAAAATTTTATTTTCCAGGTGATGCATAAAAATAAATTGTTTTGTTTTGGATTGACTAAAATGTTTTCCGTTCTACCCACACCAGAATCATTTTCCATTTGTTTAGTTTGGCCACTGAAGTGAGAAGCTAGTATGTCATTATCCACACATGACAGCAGGAAAGACATCTGAAGGATGAACAGGGTTTTAATTAGCTGCACTTCAGTATTTAAGATTGATGCTGAAAGGAATTACGGTCACAATATATGTGTCCTGGCCTGGTGTTTAAATAAAAAATGCTATTTTTTTCATGTTAATTTTGGATTAGATACTATAAGCCTCAGGAGTGAGTCAGTGCCTCTGTGAATTAATCACACATATAGAGGAATGATGGCACAGGCCCAGTATGCTTGTAGACAACAGATGTAAACATAGAGTTGGGTAATACAAAATAAAAGAGAAATATGATTGTTTATGATGTAGTGTGTGTAATAAGCTATAGTCTTAGCCATTTGCTTAAGTATTGACATACTGAAAGACAAAACCATACTAAAACAACTCAAACCTACATCACTTAAAAGAAGTCATTGTGCCAAAACACACTTGAGGCGATACCAGACTGTGTTTAGACAATGGTATTGAGCATTACCATGGGAACAACTGATGTTGAAATCCAAGACTATGAAAAAACAAAAACACAAAAACACCCATATGGATTAGCAAAAGTTTCAAGAAACATGATCCAAATTGTAAGCAATTGTTTTTTGATATAAACTCATGAAAATTAAAAATTTAAGGAATGCAAATACAACTATTCACTCCTTATTTGCTCGTGTGGGAAATGTTTAGGAATTGTGTAATGTGCCTTATATCTTGCTTGGAGAGGACATATGTCTTGCAAACCAGTGCAACATTTCAATGGCCAAGATGTTTGTCTCCCGTTTCTCCTGGCAGTCTTACAGAACTATGATATTAGTTCTGAAGGGCAATATGCATATAGACTGGCTTTTATAAAACATGCAGAATGTATTTCCGTGAATGTGGATATTAGTCTCAGTGGGGCTATTTGCTAAAAACTTTGATTGAGCTGGCCTGCATAAGATTCTTAAGTCCCTCACTTCCACAAGCAACACCTTTGCACTCGTTACAGGTTTAAAAGGTTTGCAACTCAACAGGAAAGAACTGTAAGAAAGTTTAATGTTGATCAACTGAAAACATTGTTGCTGCAAGAAATTAGTAGTATTAGACTGATCCTACTTCTTGGACACCTGATTCTCTGGCTAAACTTGAAGAGAGAGCTTTGGGTGTATATGGAATGAGGAAGCAAAATCTGTGTCAGAAATGGCCAAACGGAACAAACAGAAGATCCTAGAATAAGGAAAAAACCCTAAAAGTGATGCAAATGCATGAATTCACCATGAGCTATTAATTCATGTGATCTTTATACATAGGCCTCTTAAATTGGTAGTCTTTTGAGACTGGGTTTCATTGTGCACTGCAAAGTGAAAAATGGAGAAGCGCTTAATAAACAGGCATCAGACTGTACCCAATTTCTACTCATCTATTCAGTTACAGCCTGCTTTTGAAGCTGTAGAATTTGACAGCGAATCTAGATTTTTCCAGGTACCCTGCCTTCCCTAGCCTATGGAGCAGTTCATCAGCCTGAAGCATGATACCAGCTTGGTATACTATTCACTTGTCAAGAAGGTGAAGGAGAGACTGTTCATTCCATTATACCTGGATATCCAAATGTCTCCACTGTTAGCTGGTAAAGCTGTGATTTGGGGACATAGAAGAAAAAACCTTTCAGTGCTATTATGGTCCTGTGCCAAAAAATGCGCAAGAATGACAATTAAGTGGGGAATTGTTTCTTTCCCAAGAGGCTGGAACAGCCCCAAATGTAATTTCTTTGGCATATACTTTCAGGATCAGCATTTGTTTTGTGACCTCATTCACCTAAGGGTGTTACAAAATGTATCTTAGTGTTATTATATTTATTATATATTTATTATATTAACTATATATTCATTATATTCA
>VYZQ01076634.1:0-13324 GCA_013400655.1 Mystacornis crossleyi
CCCCCCCATCTTTGTTTTGTTTGGCTATGAAAGAAGAATGGTGTTTACATCTGTTAAAATAAATAAATAAAACCCAAAGAATCGTCACCTAAATTTGGGCTTCCTACTTATTTTACACTGTTGCAACTTCAGCAAGTTTCTTTGCAACCACGGTGACTTTCGACCTGCTCCTCCTGGCTTCCTCCCTGGGTTTATTTGGTGTGTACAAACACCAGGAACGAGGTTGGTGAGTGATATGCCAAACCTCTCCTTAAATCCAGCCTTATCCTCCCAGCTAGAATGAGTGCAGTACGATATCTGATTGCTCCAGAAAGGGCCAAGTCTTGTCAGAAAAGGGCTTTTTTTTAAGAAAAGCAAAGGGAAATTGCCTAAATACAAAAAGCATCAGTCCTCACAGTGCATGAGAACAGCCAGGCTGAGTGATGTGATTTGGTACCAGACAGCTACATCAGCAGGTATTATTCTCATTTCAATTTCATGTTCTTCTAAATGAAAGGCCCATTTCTGGAAGCTTTAAGTTGTTGGAAGAAGAAAATATCTATGTTTATAGAGGTAAAATGTGCCATGTAGAGGTAAAATATGTCAGATAATAAAACAGCAAAAGACCAGACTGCTGTAAAGAAAAACAAATATTTTTAAGTAAGCAACATGTTTCTCTAAATAATGCATTAGTTTCTTTTCATTTTTCAAATTCAAGTCTATTATTTTCAACTTGCTATCACTCTGTACAGCTTGGATATTTTTAAATACTTTATGATCATGAACCTAAAAGACGCTGGCACCGTAAGAAGCTTAACAGCAATAAAAAGAACGTAAGTGGAAAGGTAGAACAGATGAGAAGCAACAGCAATGCTTTTTATGATAGTAATCTAATTTTAAAATAGCTTCTCATTTCTATGCAAAAAGGTATTTGTGGAGTTGCTTCCCCCACACCTGCAGGGCTGTGGAGCAGGATGAGCTCTGGGTGAAGGAGAGGGGAGCCCTCAGCTCCTGCAGCAGCCTGGAGGCCCCTGGGCTTCTTATCTGAAATGTGCTGAGGAGCCATCGCTGATAAAACAGGGAGAGGAGCGATGTTTATTCTGCCAGAATTCAGGAGAAAAAGGTTGTTTAGACATAAATTAGCAAATACAGAATGGAGAAGAATGCAAGAGCCTGGGCTGCTGTACCAACCCCGCCCTACGGCCCCAGCACCTTGCTGGCTTTGCTGCCTCTTGTCAGGTTTTCCTTCCTGTCCCCATCCAGACCACCCTGCTCTGTGCTGGAACACCTGGCACGAGAGAGCCCTGGCCTCAGCTGGAGAGTCCTCACAGCCCAAACAAACCAATGTGCATCCTCAGAGTCACTCTGCTTTGTTTTTATAACAGAATTATCCTTCATCTGCCATATCACAAGAATTTTCATTGCATTATGCTTTTTTATATTTAATCATAACAAAAAATTTATTTACCTCATGTGAACTTCTAATTATTTTCTATCAAAAATTTGTCACTAATATGATTAAAGAATCCTTTTTAGATGAAAACCATAATTTTCTATACCTTTATTGTAACATTGCTGCAGCAATTGCTGAATTGCAATGAAGCAGAAGGTAAAAATCATCAAGTGCATTGGCATAAACTCTAACAGTGAGAATTAGGAAAAAAAAAGCAAAAAAAAAGTCTTTAATATTTTGGACTCAATCTTGCAAAAATGGGAAAAATCCTCGGGATATAACTTTAGGAAGGGAGAATGATAATAAAACATATAGCTCATTTTGTTAAGGATTAGGGAATTTTGCAGTCTGAGAGACACTCAAGTAACTCTGATGACAAGCAGACAATAATTTTTTCTAAGAAAATACCCACAGAGGTGACCTCTGTCAGATTGAGGGCAGTTTCCCATACTATAATATGATTCTTTTCTCCAGAAAGACTGAAATCCTCCAGAGCAGTGCTTGTGTTCTGCTGTGCAGAATAGATCATTTTGACCACAGTAACCTTTTCATAAATGAAAGCACTCCATTCACAAAGGACTGTTTGTGAGTGATGTGCCTCCTTCTACCATTTATTACTAAAGGCTACGCTGTAGTAAATTCCTTTCCAACTGCATTTCAAACCTAGCAGGTAAAATATTCTGCTTTATTTTACTACATTATTTACCACATGTATCAAAATTGAATGTAAATGTACATTTTTAATTTGCATTCTCACTTTGACATTGCACTAGCACATAGCTTATTAGGTTTTACACAAATTTTTTTTTGCAATCTTTCTCTGAAATATCACAAATCCTGAAGTTTGATGCCATTTCTGCTCACTTGATGGGCAATCCCAGATGTCTGCAATCCTTTGTGCCTGTGGAGCAATGTCAGTGTGATCCATGGGCTTTTGTTGACTTAGTTTGATGAATAATTTTTTTCCTAAGTCACAGGAAAAAAGGGAGCACTGGGCTCCCTTGCTTCAGGGCAAGGACAGCTACAGAAATGCTGCCAGGAGTTACAAATTCTGTCACCTGCAAACCCCTCTGATATCCTGTTTCCCTCAGCTGACCATCCCTCTTTCCATGCACTGGGCTCATTCATAACAGGCGCAGAGTTCTTGTATGCCCTGGGGCTCAGGGGTCTTGTGTGCCACCTGGGGCTCATTTGGGCAGAGCATTTATCAGCAGCCCCTACCAGGCCATCACTCAGATCAGGGAGCTCCTGTGGTGGGAAGAAGGGCAGGAGATCTCATTTTCCCAGGTTTATTTGTCAGTACCTATGAAAGTCCTTCTTTGGAGAATGTTCATGGCAAAAACCCACTCAAAAACGCGCCTTATGTTAGGTAAAGGAAACAAAACCTTATTTTGGTACTGACTGCAGTAAAATCTAGGAGTAGCAATACAAATATTTGACGTGCTCCTGTCCCTGCCAGGTGGAGCTGTTGCAGCTGAGCAGGGCTGGTCGAGTGCTGATGGATGGTCCAGGTGCTCCTGGATGGTCCAGGCTTGGAAGGAACCCGCAGCCTGGTGCCACCCCACTGCAGAGAGATTTGCCCAGCTAAATGATCCACTCCCCAGGCTGTGTGGAGAGCAAAACTGGAGTCACCATCTCCATTCAAGTACTGTACTTGCTTAAAGGCACAACACAATTAGTCCACTGTCACATGCAATTAGTTACCACCATGTTGGCACATCTTGTAAAGCTCTTTTTCTTTAGCTTATGTGCAGCTAATTGGACCCTGATTCTGGAGAGCTGCCCCACAGGCATTTCTGCTGCAGGGAGATGGTCCCTTCCGCCTCCCTGGAGGAGGGGAGGGCATTTTCAACAGAAACATGGAGGGCAGTTGTGACATCTCAAATTAAGGATGGATTATACCATCAGGACTGAAAAAAATTATCAAGGTCCAGTTTCTTGGGACTTTCTTAATGACTTTGAGGCACTTTTTCTCTCTTATCTGCAGTGAGGGCCCACTCTCCCCCTGGCCTCACCGGACCAAAAGCAAAGTGCATAGATTACATACAGCATTAGACCAGTGCACATGCCAAGGAGTTCAGTTGTTCTTTCAGCTATTGCAAATGTTCATCACATGTGAGCACTCATAAACTTCTCTCGGGACTGCCTGAGCTGCAAAATCCCCATGGCATTGCCTCCCGGTGCAATTCATAGGAATAAATTCCCTCCAAGACAAGGCAATACAGACCTTATGTGACCTCAGCTATTAAGATAATGTTGTGATGCTATTAGCACAGTAGCACTATGGTCACGTTGTTATCACCATGTAACAGCAGACAATTTCTACCTGTTGTAACCTGCCAGGTTCACCTTACAGTGCTCATTAAAATAAGTGTGAAACGCTCATTTCTCTACTCAAGGCTTCACCTGCGTACAGAGCAGGTGCACACAGGCATTTCTCTCTGTCAGCAGCAGACTGTGAATTCAGCTTTGGGTACAAGAGGAAAGAGCAGCAACTGAAAGCTAATGGGGTGGTGCAGGGCTGCCAGGGGGCCAGGAGGATCAGACACACGTCATAAAGCAGTGAATCTATCAGTAAAGCTGGGCTCGGTGATGTGGCCAAAGCAGAGAGAGTTTTAGAAATGAAGGAGAGGGGTGACTGCGGGCTGTGGGAGAGGTCCCTGCAGATGTGCTCACTATGGAGGTGCAGCTGCGAATTCTAGCACAAATGTGGGGTATGATTCAACAAATGCTCAGTACTAGGACACATGAAGCACAGTGGTGGAAGCCAAATGGGAGGAAAATAGCCAGCATCTCCCCACAGAGAGGCTTAGATTATCTACAAAACTTTTTAGAGCACTCTGGCTTGGATCACAGTAAATAGTTAGCTTTCCAGTTCACTATAAAACTGTGGGGTTTTGTTGGGGTTTTTTTTTTGTTTTGTTGGGGGGGGGGAGTGGTTGCTTTTTTCTTGAGGGTTTTTTGTTTGGTTGGTTTTTAGGTTCGGTTTGGTTTTTGATTTTTGTGGGGTTTATGATTAAATACTGGTTTAATCATCAAAAGGTATCAGGGTTGCTTTCCAGATGCACTCTCACATTTCTGTATCTCACTCTCCCTGAGCAGCACAGCACAGCAGGGAAATCCGCAATCAGGTGCCTTGCATTGGAAAATACAGACTGGTTTAATTCTTTCCGTGAATATACTGCCCCCGTTTCTTGAGAGACAACTCTAACCTGTGTTCTCTGTCTTCTGTACCACAGGCAATAAAAGATTTGCCAGGATTCTAATGGTAAAATAGGGGTTTCTGTTTCTCGTTATTTTCAGCTGTGCTGTACAATCCCTGCTGCACGCTGGCACTTCGAAGCTGCCCTGGAAGCAGTTTGTCACTGGCTGGCAGGGGTGCAGTGTGCAGGTGGGTGCCACAGGCAGAGCCCAGGTGCTGCAGCTGCTGGCAGGGAGTCAATGCAACATGACTGAGGGGACAGAAAACTGATTAGAAACACTGTTACCGGATGAAAGCCTTTTTTTCCCAGAATGAACAACCCCTTTTTGACTTGCAGAGGGCTCTGTCAGTGTTGTGAGGGTGCAGATGTCTCAGTGTCTCTCTCCTGAAACACTCCACAGTCTATCTTTTGTCATTCAACACTTCATTGCAAGTGAAGATTGACAGGGCCTTGCTGGTGCCTCTCTGCAGCACCTCTCTGCCTAAATGCAGAAATGGTTTTTTTATGCTGGATAAAACCTGCTGAGTCTTCCTGAGGAATCCCAGGTTGGGGGATGTGACCCAAAAATGTTCTCCAGAAAATGTATTCTGGCAGAAGACTCTGCACATTGTGCAGATTACAAATTGCACCCAATTTTCTGGTTTAGCTGCCTGATTTCTAGTGCTGGAGCTGTTGATTGCTTCAACTGTCGCAATTCAGAGAAACATTTTTCATGCAAAAAGAAAAGTAGCAGTTGCAAGCATTTAAAGAGCGCTGAAACAATAGTTTTCATGGTTGTTTTTAAACCCATGCTCCGTTGTTCAGTTTCCTATTACTGACTAGCACCAGTGACATGAGCCCTGATCTCACATGGGCTTAAGTGTGGAAGTTTTGGTGCGGCTTCAATTCTGAGCTGAGCAAATGAAATAAACTCAGAGATGGTTATGACACAAATCTGTGAGAGCAGTGCCTGTTTGCCCAAGATACCTATGGGATTGTGACCCACTTGGATATCCTTTCTTTCCCTGTTACTGCTTGAAATTTCTGTTGGATTTCAGTACTGGCATTTTCTATAGTGTTTCTTCCAGAACTCACTGTTCCTTGAAGGCCAAAGAGGTGTTTGAAGGGTCAGAGCACGGGCATGGTTTTATTGAGCTTGGGCCCTGATGTGCTCAGCCCAGCACTGCCTCGGATCCTGCCACAATAATAATTTTAACAAAAATTAAACACCTGGAAAACTAGGAAAGAAAGAATTGACTCATTTCAAAATTAACCCTCTAGATGTTGGAAACCATAACCCAAGGATCCCACAGTCCAGTTTTTCTCCCTCTCCCAGTGATGCCTGGCACGTGGAGCAGCACAGCCCCCAGCACGGGCACACACAAGCCCAGGAGACACTGCCCAGCTCTGATAAACACCATGGGAGACCTGTCAAAGTTCCCAGCACTCTGTGGCACCTCTAGCAAAGTCGTATCCTCTCCCCTACCGCTCCTCAGTATTGCAGCCCTAGAGCTCAGAACTGGGAACCTGCTGGCTCCTGTGATCCTGGAAGAACTTGTGTGTTTAACTTAATTCCAGTTCCTCCACTTTTATCCATCACTTTGCAAGTCCTGTTTCCAGGGCGGGGACTGCACCCCAAACAAGCTTATTCACAGGACATGGTACCTCATGATGCTGTGAATAAACAAGTGTGTGAGAGTTTTCAGCACTTACTGGTGCCAGCCACGGAGCAGAAAGCTGTTCTCAGCCCTACCCGTGTGGGAGCTGGCACGCTGCAGCTATCTCAGGATGGGTAAAATGAAGCCCTGTGTTTAACATATAACGAAGATCTGGAGAAAAACCCCAACAGCTCAAGCAACCAGGTAATGAAAGCACAGCAGAGAGCCCTAATGCACCTATGGAGGAGGGCGGACAATTTTCATTTGGGTTAATAAAGTTTAACATTTTTATTTACCACTGCATAAGGAAGCCCACCCATTTAGGACAAACACTTGTTTAATGGATGTTTGGCTGTCAGATTTCAGACCTAAATACGCCTATTCAGGTTCCTTTCCATTTAAACAAACTCCTGGGAGCCTGATCCTAACCTGAATCCACCACACAAAGGAGAAAGGCAGTCAGTGCTGACTTTCACAGATACTCTGAGGAAGGGGAATCCAGCTCAATGATCTGACGATTTCTATCAACACAATGGTAACCAGACGGTTACTCTCTGTCCTGTCTCTCTCTTGGCTAAAACACTGGCTGGCTCAAAAATTTGGAGATCTTTTGGCTCAAAAATTTGCCTGAAATCCAGCAGGTATGATCAAAGGGATTGGGTAAGGAAAAAATTAAGCCTTGCTTTATCTGCTTTTCTTTTTATACCTAACATTAAACCCCCGCTTTTTTTACAATAAAGTTTGAAACCTGAATATCTAGTCATATTTAATCTTTTTCTAGATCCCACCTGTCTGTCACTGGAGCACCTTACATCCTTACATTCCCACTCAGACATGGAGACAGATCATACAAGACTCTGAGACAGCAAGAAATTAAGCCCAGGCACCAAGACAACCTCCATCCAAGACATATTTGTGGTGCTCCCCGTCTTTCTAGTGAGCAGGAGGTTGTTGGGACACTTTTCCATTCCTCTCCAGCTTTAGGAACATCAAGTACAAGCACGATGAATTTTGGCTTCTCAACAACAGTGAAAAGAACCTCTATAGAAATATATTTTAAATGCCTGACATCTAGCTTCAATTAAGTTTATCTGCATTAATAACATACATTTCTCACTCAGTGGGTAAGGATATTTTTAATCTTTTATGCCGTCATCCAATAAGCCTGAAAACTGATAAAAAATACATTCATGTGCAAATCAGTCCTTTCTCATTTCCTTTTACTTTTTTTTTTTTAATCCTACTTCAATATTTTAAAATCCAACCTCTTTGTGAGCCCTGTAAATATTTCCTATTGGCATGGCTAACAACAAATGTTCAGAAGTGAACTGTCAGCCACTGCAGGGAAGGTGGGCATCAATGAGCTGTGCTAAGATTGGGAGGGTTGATAATGACACAGGGAGCGTTCACGCCTTGATCACCAGTTTGAATCTGCAACACCCACAACTGACCTGGAGTTACAATCATGTGACAATTACCTGTCTGTCTGTGTATGATTGCTGCTCTCTTCTCATCCCCTGCGGTAGACAGGTATTCTGCTTGCTGACAGTAACTATCTTTTCTCTTGCTATCAAACTCAACCATTCAGTTAAAACTAAAGAAATTATTCTCCTCTCCCAGGCTCTCCTTTCCTAAAAGGGCTGTGTGACTCAGAAGGTAACACCTTACAGTGATAGCTATCCATCTTCCCACTCACTTTTACTGTCGTCCTTTTTCATCCCCTGCTACCGTGAAGGAGAAGGAATTCCTTTAGCAGGAACCAGGAGGAAAGAAAAATCTTTCTGGTTAGAAGCTATTTCTGTTCTCAGGTCCTTGCAAGAGCCTCTGGTGACTAGAACATGGACAAATGGGAGAAAATCTTCCCAAGTCCTTTACAAACATCGGTTCCTAATATCCCACAACTGCTCTGTGAAGTCCTCATGGACCTTGTTTATATGGACATGCAAAAAAATGTTGTGGTCCAGCTTATGTCTGCCAAGCTAGTTCTGACCAGGTTTGTCATCCCTCTCCAGAAACAACACTCTTTGAGGAAAACCTTGTCCCTCAGGATCCTTCCTTGTTTCCTTCCTTCCCCAGGGAGGGTATCTAGCTGACCCCTGGTACTTCTCTGCCTGTATACTCTGAAGATTTTTATCTTGTAACTCAAGGCAGGGGTTAGTTCTGAGTGATTTCCTCAATTTTGACAGTTCAGATAGGAGATGATACAAAGGCTATTCAGATCATTTCATTCCCACTACCTTTGCCCTTTTCCCTGGGAAACACAGCTCTTGAAGAACATGCAAACTGTTCCTTCAGATTTTCTGCTGGTAGTAAATATATTTCTCTTCATTATTTTATTTCCCTGATCTTTGTTCAAAGAAACATACAAATGCAGTGAAGTGGTACCTGTCAGCCACGTCATCAGCTTAGCAAATGTCTGGCAGCAAAGAAACATGAAACGAAGCAGCTGCAGTGTAATTTTCTGATCAGTCTATTAGACATTTGTTCATTTGAACAGTTTGTGCCTCTGTTCTACTATATCATCTGGCAAGAGCAGACATCTGAAAATTATATTCATTCACCAGATTTAAAGTCTATAGCTCTCATTAAAATATTCACACAAGAAACACTCTAGTCAATTGCTGAATTGCTGTTACAGTTAAAACATAAATCACCACCATGCCATTTCCGTGGTGTGGGAGAACTTAATGGACTTGCAGTAATTTGTGTATAAATACAAATAACAGGAACACCGTGATAAGCTCAAAGCAGCTGAGGGCTTCTCCTGTGAAAATGAGAGTTTGTGCACAGGTAAGTCTGTAGAGAATTTTGTAAAGAAATTACCAACAAGTGAAAAAACCCTCCAGTTACTACTGAACTAGCCTAGGTACAAGCTCAGGTGCTGCAGGGAACACAGCGGAGAGTGCAAAATCCATGCAGGGCTGTAACCCCCAGGCCTACCTGTAACAGCCCTGCCTGAGCTCTGCCAGCTGGGCCTCAGATCGAGCACATCTGGGTTTATTTTCCTCCATGAGTGGAATCACTGCCATGCACTCTCTACATGTCCCAATCCCACCTGAGGAAATGCTTGCAGAGTGCTAATTAAAGCAGGCACTGGGTATTTCAGGTAAAAGAACCATCAATCTGACTACTGTACTTAAAATAAAGATCTTCTAGACCAGAGACAGCATATTCTAGAGAAGGAAAGTCCTTCAAATGTATTTGAAAGAAACAGAGAAGACACGAAAGAAAGGTAACTTTTCCACGACAAAATCCAGCCATTTCACCTGGAACCAGCCATGTCCTGGGTTTGACCAGAAGCCCAATGGATTCTGTAAAACTGCCTCACTGACTCCTGGGGTTCAGCTCAGGCTTTTGGCAAGGCTGTTGCTAGGACACATATAAAAATTGATTCAACAACCTCATTAAAAAGAACCCAGAAACTCTCAAACCCCTCTCCCCAAACAACAAACTCCCAAATGGAATAACTTTCCATTCTCGTTTTCCTTCAGAGTACAAATGCCTTTATAAACAAACCTTTTTACAATTTTACCAAGCATGCAGCTATCACTGTCTTAAATAGTAGTTTAAAAATCCCACCATTTTTGTCTCATTTATCTACTCACCACGTCGTAGTGATTTATAGATCATTTCTACTCTCAAATTAACCTTGGGAAACATTCAGATACTCTTTGGGAAATTCTCAGCTGATTATGGAAATCTCTAATTTCTACATCAACGGAGGGTTTTGCATGCCCAGTTAAGTCTGGAACTGTCTGTTCCTGATTTGTTTCTCCAGCTGAATATTTATTTGATTCACAGTCTGTTTCACAGATGCTTTTAAACATATTGTCATCAAGGAACTGAGATGCAAAATGAGAAACTCCTATTTTGTCTTCCTGTGTGTTACTATTAAGCCACTCAGTTATTTCACCTTCCAGTTCTGCTCTGAAGAACAGAGAGAGCCTAACCTTGGAAAATCCCATTCATTCATTTTGAGATGGGTCTTTAGTTACTAAAGAGCAACTGGCTGCTGCAGCATTTACGTGGTGGGAGACTTTACTGGTAAAACCATTTCTTGCATCTCTTTTCATGTTGAGTGGCAAGTTCCCGACTCTGAACTCTGCCAGGTTATTGTAGCAGAAAAGTTGCCAATTTTAGTAGGAAGGCTGAGTGATAAAAATAAAAAGATCACCAGGAGTGGAAAGAGAAGTGATAAGGCAGAAAACGTAAATAAAATGGAAGAGAGACCTTAAAGAGAGCTGGTGCTGGATGATCAGTGGCAGAGTCAATGTGGTCACCCTGCCTTCATGGGCTGTATCTGCCATCCCAGAGAATCTGTATGCAAAGGCAGCCACAAGCAGCTGATTAATTCAGCTACTGCTGTAAACTAGAAAATAAATTATTCCATTAAAAGAAGATATTTTAGCATCAGCTATGATCAGTGAACCTCTTGCTCTAATTTTTCTCTTCTTTCCATTTGCCATGCGTCCTTCTCCAGCGCCGTCCAGGACATCTTAATTACCCACAGTGAGCGATTGCCACGGAGCTGCAGGCAATGTGATGAATCAGTTTGAAAGTACAGTGGCTCATGTGCAACTTCTGCTGCTGCAGATTACTGCGCTAGAGATTACAAGTCACCCGGAAAATCCCAGAAGAGAACATCATCAGGGTTTAAACAGAGTATGAAAATTGTAGGCTCACATTCTAACACGTTTCTTATTGGATTTGCTCTGCCACGAGAGACTCAGCATAACTCGTGCCTCCTGTGTTACCTCACAGTCAGCTGTGGAGCGGACTCCGGGACCGTTTGGGGAACGATTATAAATAAAGCTGTCAGGAGCCTGTCCCCACAGGGCCATTCCTTTGTCCCTACAATGGCAATGTTAACACTCTATTTTCAACAGCTCTTTTTCACAAACGTGGACATGATTTTGAGCTCACACGAAGTCCAGCCAGTCAGAAATTTTAGCCAGGTCCTGTGGTGCTAGTTATCCTTGTCACTGCCTCCTCAGCAGCTCTGAAGTGAAGATCCAGCTGCCAATTAAAGCAGGAGTAATCCTTCAGTGAGATTAACATCTGCGCGAGGTTATCTCCACTTGATGGCCTAATCCTGTTCCCAGAGAATTTTGTGAAAGCTGCCTGACTCCACTGAAGTCCTCTCTTGCCCAAACCTGGCAGCTGCATTAGCACATGTGAGGTCACAATGGGGGTAGGAGAAAAATCAAGGTTATTCTCATCAAGGATTAGAAGGAAGTGCCCAGGTTCTCTAAGCTACAAAGTGGGATGTACCCAGGAATGGCAAATAAGGATTTGGCCGTATTTGAGTAGGTATAGATGTGCTTTTGAATTTATATTTATAGTCAAATACAATGAAAGTGGATTAAAAGAAAAACAGTGTTTTTTTCAAGTTGGAATAGCTGTTCTGACTCTCTGGATTTGTAATCAGCTTTATCAATTTAGTTTCATTTTAGAGCATGGTTTGTGGCAGCACCTTTCTCAGGTTCAGAGACAGCTGAACTCAGTTAATTAAAGCCCTGGATGTTCCTCATGCTTTATTAATGAAAGTATCGATATATTATATGGAATATAGCGAAAGCAGGGAATTGAGATTTTGGGGAATGTAGATATAGCTGTTAGACCATGTAGAGAGGACTACTGACAACGCTAGGAGAAAAGCCAGACCAAACAAAGCCGAACTTGCCAAGAAAGATCAGTGCAGAATAAACACGGTATGCCTGATCCGTTGGAAAATGAAGTCAGACAACACAGCACGCTATCTCCAGCCGTGCTTGTGTTTCCCAAAAGCTTGACAAAGAGCTGGCAGTGCTTCAGGATTCCCAGAATACGCATCCACAAGTAAGTAGGTCGTGAACATATTTAAAGCAGTTTATCTCTGCAGGCCCTGTCTGTGGAGCCTCCCTGTTGAAGAGCAGTGGGACTCTGCTGCGTGGCTCGGATGTGTTGATGAAGGAAGAGGGGCTCCTCTGCTTCAGGAGTCAGGTCACTTCTGCTCTCTGGTGTCATCATGCTTGTCCCTGCCTCTCTAGCCACTGGTGCTCTCTCACCTTGGTTTTTTTTGAGCTAGCTGTTGTAAAAGGACTTGGAGAAGTCAAGTTTCACTGCTTGCAGTCCCAGTCATCTCCTACCCAACTGTTTCAAAACTAAGAACCATGACTTAGGGGCCAGGAATGCTCCCTGAGGGTTCCTGGCACACACTCAGCATGGGTGGCACCCACCTGCATGCAAGGAGTCGACACAGCTTCGATCCAACACCCTATTCCCTCCCAAAGTCCACACATCAGCCACTGAGACTTGCCCAAGTGCCTCTGAGCAGATTTTAAGGGAACCTTAAAACATCACACATCATCCCAGTCCCCTGGTTTCTCAAGGGAAGACACTCCGGGATTGCCTCTCAGTGGTCACAGACCTGTGGCAGAAGGATGGGGAGGGCAGAATGACCAGGTATTTCACAGCTCCTGGGGAGGCACAGCGAGCTGGGCAATGCCGTGTCGGGATTACCGGCAAACCCCGTGGCCCACGTGCCACACTAAGCTCTGTGAGCTTGGCAGCTCTGGTTTCTCGTTCTGTGTCTGTCCCTAATGACTCTAATCTGCTCTATCTTTCACTGCATCCTTCACAGCAGGAAATCACACAGCCCTAAGTGACTTACTCCAGACCTTTAAGTGCAGCCGTGTGGATATTGACAGATATATTTTTGAAGTGTTGCTATTGTCAAACAAGGTCAGGGATTATGTTGCCAGATGAAAAGGAAGCTGCCACTGAAGTGCAATGCCAAAGAATTCCCACAATTAAGCCAAAAATTCTCATTAATATTTATGGATTCAAAACTAATCATACACCCTTGAAGCCAAAAATCCTCATCAATATTTGTGGATCCAAAACAAACCCTAAGGCCTATTTATATGAAACATGTATTTACAGGAGAAATCTAATCTCAGGGGGATGGGGATGACATAATTGTTAGGACACTGAAATTTCCTTCTTCTCTAAGTTCACCCATTCGACCTTCCCCTGCAGCACACTTAATCAATGCATGCAAATCCTTTTTT
>VYZQ01076704.1:0-10412 GCA_013400655.1 Mystacornis crossleyi
AGTAGTTGAATGTAGGAATGGTTACTATATTTCCACTATGAGGAACAAGGTGATGGGTTGGAGGAAACCAAATGTGTACTAGCCATTGGCTGGCAGGTGGTAATGAGCTTCTTCCCTGGGAGAAGAAAAAACATCGATATTGGAAGAGGTCTGCTGTTGTTTAGGAGCTAACAACTGGCATTGTCAGCAAAGAAATCAGAAGCTGGATCTGTTTCTCTTACTGATAAATGGAGAAGCAGACCCAAGGCTAAAAGAGGCCTTTGATCTTTGGGAGCGTGATTTATCTCAGTTAATTCTCCCTCTTCCTTTCTGAATTATGTCAAGATATTGTGGATGATCCAAACCTCCTGCTTTTTTCAGTGTTCCTATATGTATTGCCTTATGGGAAAGCTCTTAATAATCACAGTGCTGCTAAGCATTGCAAAAATACCAATTCTTGTGAAAGCAGTTCAGTTGTGAAACTGGAACATCTCATGTTCTCAAGTGTTAAAAACACTAACTGGCCAGAAATGCCTCATTGCTGCCTGCACCTTCTGCAACAGAGAGTAAATCTGAGATGCAATGTCTTAAGCAGACTGTGACTTTAAATTCATGCCTGCCTTCAAAAAGGAAACTCTTGAAAAAACAAGCCTTAACTTTCTCCTTAGGTGAAGTAGATATAATAATATTTCGTCGTTTTATTCTTGACACTAAAAAACCCAAACCTCTTTCCTGTTGGGCTAAAAAGTCTAGTATGAGGATTGGGGTTTTAATTTTTTAAAAATCTAATCCATTGCACACTTTGCAACAACAAATTCCTTGGGTTTGCTATTTCTTCTAGAACAACAGTGGAATTCCGGTGTTGTGAACAAGCCAGCTTATCCTGCTATTTCCCAAGTAGTCTGCTTGGTAGTGAGTGAAATGCATTGTTTATCCTGGGAGCTGCAAAGCAGAGTGTGCTTGAAGCAATATTTATTCTTGCAATACCAATAAGCTATTTAATTTTGATTGCACGTAAAGCTGTGGCCACTTTTGGTGTGGTTGGGAAGCCACTACTGAATAAAACCCTGCTATTAGATAGTGAATAGGGGTGAGATGGGTTTGCTCATCATATCAGTCAGATGTTAACATAGTTTTTATCTTGAAAAGCTTTTTATTATTTCATAGAGGCTCATTCATGACGCAGTGTTTGCCAGTGATGAGCAGGACAGCCAGGAAGGTCTGTGGGCAAGGCTGTGGGTCCCCCCCACTGCCCCACAGCGGGGTCACTTGGACTCCAAGGGCACTTTTCCTGGATACAGGGTGTGATGCTCCACAGGTTAATCTTGGCATGTTTTGGTATCTCAAGGTCTCTCTTCCAGCAAGAGAGTGGAAGCATTTGCAATTCCTGCAGCAGTGTTAGCTCCAGACCATCTGCCTCTGAGGAGAACTAAATTCACTGGAATTTCGACTGAATTTGGTGGGAGTTGTGTGTCCTTAGAAAGAACAAATCACCTCTCAGAAAGAAGCTGTCCAGGGGGTTATGTATTTTCTGTCAAGCTCCTCTTGGTTTTATATTAAATTGCCTTTTAAGCTGACTCTGAAAATTGCACTGATTAACTCATATTGGGTTTAACTAAATTTGTTTAAACAATGCAAATTTATTTGCAGACACTCTTTTGATGTAATTTAAGCCTGCTCCCAATAGAGCTAAGCTAGACCGCAAGCCACTTTCACCATGAAAAAGGATTATATACCCAGAAGGTTTTATGGTTAATTTCATTAAGTTTCTATTTTAGGTTATCTTTATGTAACTTTGCTGTATAGACAAGCCCTTGGAACAGGCAATGCTGTTTACTTAAACCAACTGACTTGCTGAAATGATGTTCATTTTCACAAATGTTTTGTGCAATCACTGTGGATATTTCTGTCCACTTTAACCAGTGTCATGCAGATTATTTTTTTAATGGAAATAATGTAGGATATGGTTATTCTCTTATTTAAACAATGAAAGAAAGACATTTGAAAACCTTATCAGTGTTTGTGTCTCTGAGAATCTGTTCCTGATGTCTGTAAAGATGCGGTTGCTGCTCTTCACTTCCCTGGATAATCCAGCCCCCCAGAGTTGGTGTGACTGCTGAGATGTGTGATCACACTGGCACTGATGGTTCTGCACTGTTTGAAAGGGTTAACAGAGCGCAGGTTCTCAGGAGTGCAGGGTTCTAGAAAGAAACAAAACAAAAGCCATGGCTGACTAAAGCAAGTTTCCCAACGTGTGCCTGTTACACCAAGCAGTTCATTTTGTGGACATGGACGTTGGTTTATTGTAGCAGGGGGAAAGCCTAATCCATTGAAATGTATGGGAGAATGCCCGTGGGCTGTAATACTGCTTGTGAGTTTGGAAATCTTGGTGTCTTTCTCAGTGCCCAGACCATGGGCCAGCTCCTGGCTCAGAAGGTTCCCTTGTGCTCCAGACCTTTATTTGTGCTTTTTGGCTCTACTCCAGAGTAGGAATCTGCTTCATTGTACTTCATCTGGAAACTGAAGGTTGCAAATTTCTCATTCACATATTTGCCATCACATTTACCTGACTTCCTTTCCTCTCCTAAATACACTTTTATCATTAAAATAAAAATTACAGCCTCTCCACAAGATTTGCAGCCAAAGAGGAACGGTGCTGGGAGCAGCTGGATTTGGTGTCCTGTGCCAAAGGCACAAATCAGCTGTCAACAGGTATTACTGGTTTGTTTCATGTGTTGGGGTAGGTTTTTTTTTTTTTTGCTTTTCTGCATTAAAGTATTCCTGTTGTTCTCACAGAGCTGTCTTTCTGTCTGTAGAACTACCGAAGGAATTTTTGTCTCCAGTATCTTACATATTTCCACATCTGTCTGCTAATTTGTCATTGCCTGGGTTTGGCCTATTCTGTGGGCCCTGTTTCACAGTTCTTTCACAGGAGCAGCTTTTGGCCTGACTGCTGTGGCCAAGGCAGGGCTTGGTGCCTTGAACGTTTTCCTCTGCTGGGAACAGGTAGAACACAGTGGGAAGAGAATCTACCTTAGGATTCATTTCACTCTTCCCTTACCTGGGCCTCTTTCAAGTGTTTGCATCACTGCAGGCAAGATCAGGCAAACAGGAAAGTTGAGGTGTTTCGTAAGAGCCATGTGAGCAGTTCAGACTTTAAATGTGTCTGAACCTAGGGTTTGATTCTTCTTCCAAGTTTGTTCAAAGCAAACGTGATCCGTGAATGCTTCACTGGTGCTAAATGATATTCCTGGTTTCCCAATTTATTTGTGTGTGCGGAAACTTGGGTTGTGGGTGGCTGCAAAAAAAGAATCCTGTTTTCTGGTTTGGTGTGTGGCAATTGGTGACACGGTGAGAAACACCCAGTTAAGCCGTGAGGTGCACTTTAATGGGAAAAGCTGCTGTGATAAGTTAAATATTTTGGGAAATCAGTCTTTAGTTGTGAACACAAGTCTATGGTCACTTCATGAAGTTGTATCTGATTTTTCCACTGCAGCTTAAAGTAGATAACTGCAGCTTCTCTGCAATCAGCCTTTTCCAGCACTTTGATCACCCTGTGTTACCTGCTTTTTCTCAGAAACCTGTTTCCTGGGATTATTTCTTTTCATAGCTTCATCTCTCTTCCTGGAGCACAGATTGGTAATAAATGCTCTTCACCTCTGCTCGATGTGTGCTCTCTCTCAGTATTTTGCAAAGCTTAAGATGAAAGTAATTAATAGACACAAAAAGGCTGTTGTGACTGTACTGATGCTTAACTGTTGTTAAACAGAGCCGCTCTGTCACTGCACTGGTGGAAAACCTGGAGAAAAGCACCGGGAAGCAAAGAGGTGATGTGGCAGCAGATCTCGATGCAGTAGGAGAGTTACCTTTGTCCTTCTCTTGGGGAGCGAGCACGCACTTCAGTGAAGGGTACTTTCACCCAGGTGCTTCGCAGGAAGTTATTAATTTGGATATGGGAAGAGTGCCTTAGTGATTAAATGAAATATGGAATGAGAGCATAAAGTTTACAAGCTGGAAAAGCAGAGATGGAAATGGCTCTCAAGGTTGGGTGCAGTCCATGAAATCTCAGGCAATTTTGTAATTGTAATACGGAGTCTGAAAGCTTATTTATTTTTCAACTACGCCCTGTCCATGACAAAACAAAGGCAATGCCATGTGCTCGTAACAAGGCAAATAACTTCTCTGTAAAGCTTTGGGACTATAACATGGCACAGAAAATAAGCAGCAGGGAAAGAGCTTTACCAGCCTTTCAGGGGAGTCAGATATCACGCAAAAGCAGCACTTGGAAAAATGCCCTTTCCCTGTTGTGCTCCTCCTGACGATGTGCCCAGTGGCAGGAGATCTGTAGCAGAACTGAGGATCTCCCCAGTGGTGAAGGCTGAAGAAAGGAAAATGTGGAACAAGAAAAAGGATTACTTTTCTCTCCCATCTCCGAAGCCTTTTCCCGTGTCCAGTCTGGGTTGATTTTGCAGGTCTGGGCTGCTCACTGCCTCAGTCATGGCTGATGTCAGAGCAGGAACTAGGCATATCCTCGGTGTAAATGTCAGCTCCTCTGAAATGCCTTCCCTGGATCCTGCCCTGCCTGCAGAGCCTCCCCATCTCACGGGGGCTGTGCCCGGAGGTCACGCGTGGTGTGGCCGTATCCGGGCCAGGCTCAACGTCGTGACTCATCACCGAGGAAAATGCAGCTAAATAGGTTGTGCCTCACAACTGTCGACTGTGATGGAGAAAGCAGTGCTAAAGGAATGGAAAATAAGGATGACGCTCGGCCCACAGAGCCTGTTGGCCCTATCCAAATGTGTGAATTGTTCCCACACCCAGCAGCACTGCGCTGCTGGGAATGGCACCCTGGGCCTGCCCTCTGCAGGTTCTGCAGGTGATGGGACAGAGCAGGGATGTGGTGTGGGCTTGGTACAGGATCACTCTAGACCATGTCTCTGTTGCTTCAGCTTTGTCACAGCCTGACCTGATTCAGTTTTTAGAAGAATGGGAGTGATGTTTGAAGTTTTAAAGAATATATGTTTTTTTTTCTGTTGATTGTCATGATTTGGAAGTTAGGAGAAAAAATTGTGCTGGGAGTTTTTTGGTTTATTTTGTTCACTGGGGATTTTTCTTTGTTGTTTTCAGAGGGTTTTTTGATTTTTTTCCTTGTGTCCAAGAAAAAAACCTATTGCTGTTGTGTAGTGCTTGGATCCAAGGGCACAGAATGGAAAGAAATTTCTTCTGGTAAGCAAAAATAGAAGAGCATTCAGGAGGCTGGTGGTGGAGTGACATGACCTTGTGATGTAAAGAGCGTGTGTGGAACAGCCCTTAACTATGCAGGATACTTGGTTCTGTGTCAAGAACTGCCTGCAGCATTACACAGCACCCTCAAACCTGGTTACACTCTGTTCTGACTGCAAAGTAGCTTTATTTGGATAACTCTCCTGGAGCTAAAAAAAATTTAGGTCGCAGGAGAGATGAGGTGCTGGTAGGAAAGAGCTGAGAAGGAAGGCAGTGCAAGTAGGGAGATGGATGGTGTTATTTTTAAAGGAATGTTTTAGAAGTCATTGATCTGTGCTGTTTGTTAAGAGGTTTTTAGCAAGATTCCATCTCCTTCCTTTCTTAGTTCTTCCTCCGACAGGGAGAATGGGAGGTGCTGTGTTCACTGATGCAGAGCTCGACAACCCAGGGACTCCTGACATCGGGAATGTCTCTGGGAGATGGTCACGCATTGCCTGCTCTCTGTGACAGGAGAGTGACACCAGAGAGTCCAGGAGAGAGGAAAGGGGTAGGACAGCAGAGAGGGGTAAAGAAAGAAAGGGGCTGAAAGTAGATCATTGTGCAAAGGGAAAATAAAGGAAGGAAAAATGCTGTGAGCTCCTGAGAAGTGGATGGAGGTTGACATTTCGCTTATTGATGCTCTTCAGCACTAAAGTGAAATGGAAATGGAAATGGAAATGGAAATACTCTGCTCTCTGCAGGTAGAGCCTGGCCAGGTACTGCTGCAGTGATGGACACCTGTGTTCTGACAGAGCAATTCTTCATCCTCATTATTTATGGCAGAGCTGCTATTCCTGCTTCCACTGGGAGCTGTTCAGTGCAGGCTGTTTCCTCTCTGTTTAATCCCCCAGAGGAAAGCGAGTTAAAAGCAGAATGAAAGACAACGATAGTGAAATGTCCTTTGGGCACATTTGGGGATCAGCACCAGGGGAAAACCAGAAAATGTGTTTGTCATGAATGTGCTTTATCTGGGAATCCAAGTTCCTGTGTGTTTTCGTTACTGCTCGTAACCTTCGATTCAGAACTGGAAATGGCTGAAACATTTGCAGTTTGGCCACTGAGGCCGTGCTTTAGGACATCTGTCAAGGATACAAAATCTGTTCCTGTTCACTGCATACACAGATGTTTTCACTCTCATTCACACCCGTGGGGTTGAAGTTTTCCCTGGGCATTGCTGCTGGACTGGGGATTTTATTCTGTCCCACCATGGTAGAAGGAGCTTTTCTACAGACTTGAGTAGCAAGAGCAGCTTTGCTGTGAATAGAAATTGCCCTTTTATCCTCAGCTATGCCACAGGTAGTCGCGGTTGTGGGGTTACAATAGTTACCTCTTTGGTTGTACATCTTGTTTCTTTGGGGTTTTCGTTTTTAATCTCATATTATCATATTTTATATTATCCCTGGCCATCTCAAAACACCATATTCATATTATCCCACATTATTTTAATCCCATATATCTTTCAGCAACCTGAGGGATTTAGTTGCTGTCATTGCCTGCATTGTGGATCCAGTCTGGGTGGTTTGGCTTTGATCCTAATGACGGCAGTGAATGCCACCAAACACAGCCTGATGTTTAATATTTTCACGAGCTGTAATGTTTTCTGTTTGGTGTTATGTGGGGAAGTCCCTCCTTTGCTTTCGCAGCAGAAAGGAAGGAAGGAGCAACTCTTACACCATCCCTCTTCCCTCTGTAGCCTGGATTCTGAAATTGCAGGTGGGTGGTAAGGATGGTTTTTTCATTCAAAAACAGAGGAGCACGTGGCAAATAACTTCTGACAGGGCCACCAAATGGTCACTAGGTATTCTTAGGCAGCTCTTGATCTCGATTTCTTTGGCAAGCTGTGAGAAGCTCTGTGGTGTGCTCCCTGTCCTCTGGCCAGCTTGGTGTTGAAATCCTTTTTTCTGCATGCACAGGTCTTCTCCATCCCTTGCCAAGCAAAGGAGAACGCTGCCAGCCAGCAGTAAGGCCGACATGTACGTTTTCAATTATCATAATTGAGTCTTTTGAGCAAATCCTGTAGGAGTAAAAAGATTTCAGAAGCTGCAGCTCTGCAAATGTGACCACTAGGAGCCTGTTAAACAGGAGGCTTGGGAGGCAGGAGGGAGAGACTCTGTCATGAAGCTGCATCTCAGGGGTGCTTGGACTTGACATAAAGCCCCTGATTCTCAACTCTCTGATAAAGAGAAGTTCCACACTTCACCACAGATACAGATTTTAAAGCACTGAGGTGCATTTAAGCACATTTGTCTCTAGAACACAGAGATTTTGAAGGATAAAAACTTGCTTGGGTAAGTAAGCACATGTAGAGCAAAGAAGGACCCTGGCTGGGGTTGGGTCAGGTACAGAGGTTTTGGGTGCAGGATGCAGCAGGAGCCATTCCCTCTTGTCTAAAAATCTAAAATAGCACCTCTGAGGTGCCTCACCTCCCAGCCTCTCCCCTTGGGCACTGCTGTTACCCCGCACCTTGCTGAGAGCAAAGCATGAAGTCCTGGAGTGAGAAACAGATTTTTGCCATCATTTTGATGTTTCTGCGTACAGAACACTCTGGGCAGCGAGCGTCGGGCCAGTGCCTGGCTCACGGCCAGGTCGTGCAGTGGGCTCCCCTTTGCAGTGGAACTGGAGCAGAAAAGGTCTGATTAGGCTGAGATCAGTGGGAGCAAGGGCAACCTTTTATGATGACAGCCTGTAATCACCACAGGGCTGCTCTGGATTGATCGGGGCTCTGACATCCGTTCCGAGGGATCTCGGACATCAATCCAGCCCCTGCCAGCCACAGTAATTGTCTTTTATCCCTCTCGCCGATTGCTCTTCCCTGGAGCAAAGTCCTGGTGCTTTTTCATTACCAGGACAGGGAGACAAGGCTCAGCGACAGGGAGTGGCACTAATTTTTTTTTTTTTTTAATTTGGTCTGAAACAAAGGCTTATTATTGACTATATCTAGCTGAGAACCTGTACAAAATCCACCACTGCACCATCTGTGGCTTCCCAGCAGCCCACAGTGCAACACTGATGACAGCTCTTGTCCATGCCTGGTTCCAGCTGTTGGATCTGTCTGGCTTTCTTGTCACAGTTACATTTTAACAGTGTGCTCCAAACAAAACACACACCTATTTTCTCCAGTGTTTAGAGGTCTGATTTGCTCCATGGCTTTAAATTTATTCTGTGGTTTAAAGTACAGAAGTAAATAAAATCAAGGAGCAAAGTAACCAGCAGCAGTCTTGTTAAGCAGCTTCCTTCTGCTTCATTCTTGGGCTGAAATCCTAGGAATGGAGGAAGTATTTGCTCTCCTTCCCTCTGGGCTTCCTGGCCTTGTACCCTGTTAATATTCCTTTCTACACCTGATTTGTGCATTTTATCAGCTTTTGGAGATCACTGGGGAATGTGTGTGTAGGACAACAAACAAAGGGAAAAGGATGAAATCCTAGTAAGGGTTTCATGTTGGTTTATCTTTATAAGTATTTTGGGAGGGTTTATCATCAGCTAATTGACCAAAGAGACGATGACCCATAGTTCATTTTCTTACATCTTTCAGATTCAGCAAAAGGGAGGAGCTCATGGCACCCTCCTGCCTCCCTCCTCAAAAAGAAGGAAAATAACTATTCTGAAGTCACTGGTTCCATGAAGCAAATACTGACTGTGTTTGGGAGAACATGTGTCTGCAAGGTTTCACTCAGCAGCCTCAGCTGCAGGAGCCAGGTGTGCACGTGCAGGTGGTGGATTTGGGTTCTCCCACACCAATTTTAAGCGCAGCCCCAACCACGGGGGGTTTAACAGATAACACAGAGCCTCTGGAGCTCCACAGGCTGTTGTATTCCAGAAGTCAGTCAGACCAGCCTTGTGACAAACACCGTATAAATGTGTGCGTTTCGCACTCTCTGTGCGCTCATCCCTGGTAATTCCTGATGAATATTCCCAATTCTATGGCTGCCGGGTTGTATCAAAAGCTCCTGGGGAAAGCTTGCTGCTTTCAAATACATAAAGATAACTTTTGAATCAGAGGTAAATGCAATTCCTATTATTTCAGCCACACTTGGCCCACGTTCCCAAGCCCCGAGATGCAGCATGGCTTGCAGGGATCACTGGAGTGCCTGGAAAGCCAGCAGGCTGAGCGCTCACAGAAATTAGTGCTTGGAAGAGGAATACACACAATTTCCATGCAAGTTCCATACCAGTGCAGTACACGAGCCAAAGCACAAACCACCTGCACATCCCGCTGCCCTCAGGCATGCCTTGCACTAGGACCAGAAGGATGTGGAACACATTTAGAGATGCGAAGCCATTACTCCTCCCATATGGTTTATTGAGGATCTCAGTTTCCAAAGCATGAGTAGCAGTGAGGCCCGTTATTCTTTCCAGCATGCAAAAGGCACAAGAAAGTCATCAATGTGATTCTGTGCAAAGTGTCCCTAAGAAAACACACAGCGAGGAAATGACAGAAAAGAGCCCCCGATGGAAGAAAGCCAAAGCGCCTTCAGGAAAGTGCTGAAAAGTTCTGAAAATGGTTGTACTTTTTCAGAGTCCAAATATGCTCAGTTGGTGAAAGATGCTTTGCAAATCCGTGAAAGAAAACTCAAGAGACAGAGCCAAAAGGCTTAAAACAATAATCTCCTTCATGTGCCAGAATTCAGGATGAAAGTCAAAATGATTTCTCTCAAGAAAAAAGTGCGGCAGTTAAAGACAGACATTAAATTCTTTAAAAAAAAGGCCCACCAAAACCAGACGTAGAAAGTGGATACATTCTAAGAGCAGCTCAATAAAAAATATTCCTTTTAATGAAAATAATTTTTAAAATGGGTACTTGAAGAACAGAAATCCCTTAGACTGTGACCAGCTACTGCACCCTGCTCCCAGGAAAGCCTCTGAGCACGACAACACAACACCTTCTAGAAGAAGAAAGTCCCCACTACCTGCATGTGTGAAATGTGGCCAGTGAACAATTTGGAAACACAAACGTACAGGACTAAGTATCCAAGTCCTATTAGTCAACTTGGGTGTCGGGAAGCCTCCTGGGATTCCTGTCTCTCCCACTGGAGCTGGCTGGTGCTGGAGGCAGTGCCACTTCCCGGTGAGCACGACTGAGCCCGTGAACCCTTGAGCCTCTCACTGGAGTTGAATACTTAAACCTAAAAAAGGCATTTACAAGTTGACGCTTTTTTGTTGTTGTTGTTGTT
>VYZQ01076737.1:0-17515 GCA_013400655.1 Mystacornis crossleyi
GTTCACCAGAGTCTCAGTTTGGGTGCAGCTTCCTGGGTGCCAAGCTGCTGCAGTGGCTTCCCTGATCTCCACTGTTTTCTTATGCTCACAGTACCTGAGGTGGGCTTGGGCCCCATGATGTCAGTCTCTCCAAAATCCCCTGTTTGTCTGAAGCCCCAGTGCTGCTGTAAGGCGTGGGAGTGGAGATGGGGTCAGCTAAGACATGGCTCCTATTGGGCAGGCTTGCAGTGGGGAGGAGTTGTCCCTGGATTACTGCAGCCCCATCCTGGCTACTCTTGTGGGCTTGGAGTGGCTAATGTGAATTCCTCCCTCTGCTTCAGGCCTCCACATAATTCACAGTTTGGATGAAGTCAACTTTATCCAGAACCTCGTGTTCTACATTGAAGCTGCCTACAAAACTGCGGTGGGTAGCATGTGGTGGGGAAGGGGGGTGTGCTTCGGTGGTGGAGATACTGGACTGGTGTCTAGAAACAGCTGAGCCACACCAGCACCTTCTGGAAGCACCATGGATGTGTGGGATTCAAAGGCTTGCTGGGTGTGTTCTGAAACAGTGCCTGGTTCACAGGACTTTGGCATATGGGAGCGTGGGGACAAGACAAACCAGGGCATCACCGAGTTGAATGCCAGTTCTGTCGGCATGGCCAAGGTGAGCTGGGAAGAAGTGCTGGCTGGGGGGTGAGGAGTACCAGTGGCCCCGAGCTGCTTTTTGACAGGGCAGGCTGGGCATGTTGAACTGCTGAGGCTCAATGCCCCATGCAGTGATAGGTTCCTGGGGAGCACGATTCTTCTCCTTGTGCACTGGGATAAAACTGTGCCCTTCTAACCTGAGTTTTGCCTGAACTGGGAGTGAAAAGTTAATCAGGGGTGTGTGGCAGAAATGTCTCAGGCCCTTTTAATGTCTGGAGATGTGGTCCCATTTCGACCAGAGATGTTCTGCAGCCACAGGAGGCTTCAAATTCTTTTAAATTTGGTCAGTGCTTTACACAGGGACTAGCATGGAGCGAGAGCTCTTACAGATGAGCAGCATGGTGAAGAACATGCCTCTTTGGATCTCACCGTGCTTGCAGGCTGCCCTGGAGGCACTGGATGAGCTGGATCTCTTTGGAGCCAAGGGAGGCCCAGAGTCGGTGGTACGGGTGCTGTCAGATGAGGTGCAGCACTGCCAGGTGAGACCCACTCAGGCGTTACACTGTTGCAAGAGGAACTGTGATCTGCTGGGTTTGCGGTGTGAATGATGCCTGGCCTGACAGCCTAACCACCTTTCCTTCCCTTTTGCCCAGTCCATCCTCCACTCAATGCTGCCCAGGGCCTCTACATCCAAGGAGGTGGATGCCAGTGTGCTCTCTGTCATCTCCTACCCGGCATTTGCTGTGGAGGACAGCGAGCTGGTGGAAATCACCAAGCAAGAGATTATCACCAAGCTGCAGGTGAGCGTCTCTGCCCTCGCCTCACTGTTCCCAGGAGACAGCTGCAGTCCAAACTGTTGTAGCCCTTTTCTACCCAAAAACATGTTCAGTGGGGGGTTGCTGGGGCATGTCCTCTCCCAGTCTCCATGACCTGTGGCAGCAGTGTGCAAAGAAGCAGCCCTGTGTGCTGTGGCCCCGGGCTGTGGCTGTGGTACCTGAGCACTGGGTGAGCAAGGGAGGGGGTGTTTGGCTGAAGGAAACACCCTGCCCCTGCTTCTGCATTGAAGATACAAGATACCTCACACTGTGCCTCCTGCTCAGCAAATCTTTGCCTCCCTTCCAGGGGCGCTATGGCTGCTGCCGCTTCCTCCGGGATGGATACAGGACTCCCAAAGAGGTGTGTCCTCAGCCCTGCTGCCTGGCAGAACTTGACTGCTAAGCAGCGGCCTGCCTGGATGCAGCACAAAGGCTATGTTGGGGAGCCCTGGGAATACAAGAGCTCCGAGTAGCCCAAGGCAGTGTCATGGGTCTGGGCAAGTCTTCCCAAAATGCAGAGGTGGTACATCCCACCCACCCACACCCATAGCAGATGGCCAGAGGCCAGCTCTGCCTGCATCCTGGAGCCCTGTGGTGTGTCTTTCTTAGGCTGGGAGAAGGTGGGACCAGTGCCCAGCATGGGAGCCCTGCTGAGGTGAGCTCTCCCAGGGCTGCACCAGCCCTGAGCAAGGGCTGGAGGCCTCGGAAGGTGACTGTGGCCTTACCTACGGCAACTCTGGAGGTCACAAAGCTGCTTCTGTCTCTCCTAGACCAGCAGTCAGCTTGGGTACTGCCAGAATGGCCCTGGGAGCAAGTGGAGAGTTTGCTGCTTTGGGCAGAGGAAACAGGAAAATTTTATAGGCAACAGTCTCATTTGATAACCACTGAGATGGTTATCAAATGGAAATGATACTTAGAGGTTCTTAAGTCAGCACCAGCTGCGCCTCTGCAGACCTGCCCATAATAGGCAGCATGTGTGGCTGCCCTGCTTCAGAGCCAGAGAGAAGCAGCAGCATCTCCAGTCCAACGCTGCCAGTACGTGTGAGCTTTGGCAGCATGCAGCGTTGTGCGTTACTTACTTCTGGGGAGCTGTGAGGCATGGGAAGGGCAGCGGTGCCTGCAGAGGCATGCAGCCAGCCGGAGTCACGTGGGATTTTGGAAGTTTATGGCTGGAGTGCAGGTGGAAGACATCTGCCCCTTCTGTCCTCTCTGCCTGAATAGTCTGCTAAGACCAGCGCTCTCCCTTCTCTGCAGCAGATAGAGCAGTTAGCAGGGAGGGCTGAGGAAAGGGCACCACAGCACACAGAGATGAGGTGGGAGGATTCTGCGCAGGCAGCTATTCATCCTGACAACTTCGCTTGTGTTGGGCTCACAGTGGCACCACATGGCAGGAGGGCCCTGGAGGGACCTCTCTGGCCCTCTGTGACCAGGCCAAGCCCTCTCACCTGGCTGTTTGAGAGCTTGATGATGCTGGAGGAGACAGATGCTGAGGGGCTCAGGCAGAGCAGGCAAGGCAAAGGGGACCCAGCGTAGCACAGGGGAGGTTGTGCTGTTGCTGTACAACAGCACAACATCTGGGGTGTTCTTGGGGCTCTGGGGTGCTCTCCTGGGGACCAGGTAGACCCCAGGAAGGGTAAGTCTCTCCATCATCAGTGCAGGGGGCTCGGGAGGGAGTAGTCCAATGGAGAAAACAGAGGCTGCAGGTGAAACTGCTTTTCAGCTCTCTCTTTGCCATCTGCAGAGGAGGGCTGGGAGGACATCTGAGGCTGGGGTCTTAGGAGGAGGAGAAGCCCTGTCAGTTTGAGGGGGTCCTGTTACATACCACCTGCCTTGATGTCACTTACAGGACCCCAAACGCCTGTACTATGAACCTGCTGAGCTGAAGCTGTTTGAGAACATTGAGTGTGAGTGGCCTCTCTTCTGGGCATACTTGATGATTGACGGGATTTTCAGTGGAAACATGGAGCAGGTGAGAGAGGCAGGACCTGCTGGGCTGGTGGAAATAAGTCCCTGGCAGGAGAAGTGTGCAGGGGAAGGATGCAGGGAGCCATGACCATCGGCAGATTGCCTCTCCTCTCTTCTCAGGTGCAGGAGTACCGGGAAGCCCTTGAGGGGGTTCTCATCAAGGGGAAGAATGGGATACGCCTGCTGCCAGAGCTGTATGGTGTTCCACCGGATAAGGTGAGTGATCCTGAGCTATGGTGGGAAGTAGGAGTGTCTTACAGAATCACAGGATATTCTGAACTGGAAGGGACCCACAAGGATCATGAAAGTCCAACTGCTGAAACTCCTGGTCTCATTACCGGATAATTAAGTTTTAAGTGCTTATTAAGCCAAATTTTTAGTGAAGGGGAAAATGTAATGCATGGAAACGTCATGTATAAAAAGGATGGCTTGGAGCTGTTATGAAACCATGTTGGATAAAAATTGGTTTTTTTCTCCAAAGCATTTCTTACTCCCATACGCAAAAGTTCTTTGCTGACAGTCTGCTTGCTTGGAGACTGAGTGCTCCGAGAGCTCAGGACAAGTGGACTGGGGCTGAGTAGGTGGTGCTGAGCTTCTGTTCAGTGGTGAGGGGATTTGTGTGGGACCGGGCTAAGCAGTGGCCTCCTGATGCTCAGGTCATCCAGCAGAGATACGCTCCTCATCAGTATCAGAAAGCATCTCTGGGAGCTCCTGGGGCGTGTCAGTCCTTCTAGTGGGATGGCCTGAGCTGGGAAGCCAAATGGTCTGAGCAGCTGATCTGTTGTCTGACACGGATGCTTGGGGCAGTCATAAGAAGAGAGGAGGAATGTAACCAGGCTCTTCTGGACCCTCTGTGACAAATGCTGTTATGGGGCCTTGTTTTAAGCCTTGAACTGCTGGACTTCAAGATGCAATGAGGATGCTTCCCTCAGCATCCTGTGTCTGTGGATCCCTTCTTGACCTCCTGGCTTGTCTTCCAGGTGGATGAGGAATACAGGAACCCACACACTGTGGACAGGATACCCATGGGCAAGCTGCCACACATGTGGGGACAGTCCCTCTACATCCTGGGTTGCCTGATGGCTGAGGTAGGGTCACCCTGAGTGCTGGGGAGGGCTGTGGGACCGGGTCCTGAGCTGTGAAGGCACAAATGCTGCCACCCGCCATGGGGAAGTCCCCCAGGACCTCTTAAAGGTGGGTTGTCTGTAGACATCACCCATTCTACCCTGCCCATAAAATGTTAATCTCTTTACACCTTTTTTTCCACAGGGATTTCTAGCTCCCGGTGAAATAGATCCCCTCAACCGCCGTTTTGCAACTGTCCCTAAACCTGATGTGGTGGTCCAAGGTGAGGGAAAGGAACCAGTCCCACACCCCTGAGCCTGGCAGGTGGGGGGACTCTGGCTGTGCAGAATTCACAGAGGTGGCTCTGGGGTGGCTGTGCTTACTGAGTTGCTGCCAGTACAGCCCAGTCTCAGCCCTGGCAAGGTGGGTGGACGATGGGGTGCAAGTCCTTTCATTTATTTCATCCTGTATTGACCCACAGAACTGTCACCTGCTGCAGCCTCCTCTGCAGAGAGGTTGAAAATTGTCTTCCTGCCACTTGGTGGGGAAGACTTGTGTGCATAGAGTGTTAGGAGGAGCAAGGCAGACTTCTGCAGTGGGAACTGGAATATTATAGGTTCCCATAGTATAATAGGTTCCCCATAATATAATAGGTTCCCAAGGGACCCTAGACAGCTTCCTCTCTCTGGGGCGGTGCGTTGTATGTGTCCCCAAAGGCACGGGGCAGTGCTCTCACACCCTTGTGCCTCTGTTGCACTGAGACTGTCTTCCATCCACAGTGTGTATCCTGGCCGAAACAGAGGGGATCAAGGCAATCCTGCAGAAGGAGGGCGTTGATGTGGAGACCGTGGCAGATGTCTACCCCATCAGAGTGCAGCCTGCTCGCATTCTCAGCCACATCTATGCCCGGCTGGGTGAGCTGGGCTCCCTGCTCCTGCAGGAAGGGGGGGTGCAGAAGGGTCTGTCCCACCCCCGGCACTCCTGCTCATAGACACTTGTGTCCTGCTCTCTGCCTGGCTGATGAGGATTCTGCTGCCCATTTCTAGGCCTGATAAAGCCACTCGTACCCAAGGGGAACAAGGTGGCGGACAGTGCTGTTCAGTGTGGTTCTGACAGGGATAGAGCTTTGGCTTGCAATTGCCCAGTCACCTCAAGGACAGACAAAGACTCTGATCCCTATGGGTTGAACCTTGTATAGGCAGGTTGAACCTGGTGTCTTCTGTTCCTGTACTCAGATCTGGATGGGGGAGGCCAGCCAGACCCCAGGAAAGGTTCCCTGGCTGTCCCTGGCAAAGAGAGCCTGGAGCTCAGGCACTATGGCTGTTGCTGGGGGTGGGCAGGGCTGAGTGTAAGGAGAGGATGTGCTCACCTCTGCATGCTTGCTCCTTGATGCTGCAACCCCTCGGGCATGGGGTTTGTTGCGCAAGAGCCAGGGACTTAGCCTGGGCCAAAGGAGACACCTGATCTGCTGTGATTTAATTTGGTGGCTAATTTAGGCCACCAAAAGGCCAAGTGTGACATGGGCAGGGGGAGCAGCCTGGCAGCTGCCAGAGCTAACAAGCAAGGGGTGATGCTGTTGCTGCACCATCCTGGGCTTTGGGAGTAATCCAGGAGCAAGTGAAATGCTGATAGAGCTGTCAACTTAGGGGGGCCAGTCCTATGCAGAGGGGCCCCCCTACCCCTGCTCCAGCTTCTGACATCCCAAAGACCAAGAGGTGTGACACTGCAGGAGTCAGGACAGGCTATGTATAGCTGTTTCAGCATGTCTCTACCCCTCTGGGCAGGTTTGGGGACAGAGAATTACTGTTCCTTAGAGCTGTACCAGCTTGACACAGAGTTCTGGGGTATCCCAAGCACAAACCAGCATTTCCCTGCTGGTTGGTAGCAAGAGGCCGGGCACTACTTGCTGCTGCAGCCCCTTTCATGAGGAGGCTTGTACTAAAAACTCCTCTTCCTGCCCTTCCAGGCCGCAACAAGCAGATGTGCCTTACTGGACGGCCCTACCGGCATATGGGTGTCCTTGGGACCTCCAAGCTCTACAAAATCAGGAAGAGCATCTTTACCTTTACCCCACAGGTGGGTGACATTGCACAGACTCATTCCCAGCTATTCTGTGATATGAAACTGGGCAGGAAGTTTCTTCAAGGGCTGGGTACTCGAGTTACTCTAAGGTGTAACCCAACACTGAACAGCCTGGGAGTGGAGTAGTCCAACTCTGTGGCATGAGGCAGCACAGTTGGTGGTCCTGGCTGTGTGGCTGTTGGAACAGTTTGAGCCTTCTAATGATCAGTATTGGATGAAAATCTCTGCTCACCCTGACGAGGACACCAAGGCTGATGGCAGGCCTGATCAGCAGGGCTGATGTGTCCAGGGGACGAGCGGTGTTGCAAGCCCAGCATATTTGCTTGGAACAGGCACAACATGGACTGGCTGTGTGGGGCCTGGATGCTGCTGCTGCTGAGCTGTGGCATTAGTTACCTCCTCATATTTGTTAGTGGCCAGTAGCTGCCCTGAGGGTTGAGGGTCTCTTGCTAGGCTGTACTAGCATCTGCCGAGTAAGGTGGGATGAGCCGTCAGTGCGAAGGAGCTGCCCTCGGGGTGCATAGCATGGCCAGGCAGTGCGTGGGTGGCACCATAAGGACCTGGTGACTGCATGAAGGGCCAGTCACGTCTCCTGCTGTCCTCACAGTTCATAGACCAGCAGCAGTTCTACCTGGCTCTTGACAACAAGATGATTGTGGAAATGCTGAGGACGGACCTCTCATACCTCTGCAGCCGCTGGAGGATGACTGGGCAACCAACCATCACCTTCCCCATCTCCCACACCATGCTCGGTACAGATACTCCAGCCTCGCACGGCATTTGGCTAGAGCAGCCCTGGGAAATAGCTCTGCAGGAGGAAGGGAGTGGGAAGATGTGTGTCCGTCTCAGTAATGGGCACATGGTGAGGCTGTAGCAGCCAGTGGTGTCCTGTGAAGAGCTTACTGCTCAGAGGAGCCATGCTCAGAGTGGGCAGCTGGTGTGGCAGCTAACAGTTCCCTGTCAGCTCAAGGGCTGTTTGTTGCCACAGAGGTATTCAAGCTGCAGGCAAATAGGCTTGTGGGAAAGCCTTTTGGGAACAAGACCAAAAGCAATTTCTCTGTAGAAGTGTTCTTGGTGCTCTTGCTGCATCTTGACTCTTCCCTAAGACTGAGCACCTGCTAAAGGCTTTCCTAGTCAACAGAGAGGGGAAAACAGTAAACCAGAAGGAGCAAAGGCACAGAATAGAACTGGCTTGCCTGCATCAGCTCACAGCTTCCCAGTGAGCCTGGTGTAGGGAGGTGACTTTGTTCTGCTTTAAGGCCTTTCTGGCTTTCCTTGTGTATTTGAAATCCCCTTCATTTCTCGAGCATGCCTTTTGCTGTGGTGCCTCTTGCCCTCAACAGCAGCCCCCTCCTCTGCTGCCTCGTGAAAGGCAGAGACAGAGCAGGGGGTTGTTAGGTGCTGCTATCTGGTACTGTCAGCTTCAGCCCAAGGTGAAGCCTGGAGTGCATCCTGGTCTGGTTTTCCTTGAATCCAGCCTGGACAGTCCAGAATTTCCCTTTTTGTGTGGTGCTCTTGGTACCACAGACTGACCAAGTACCCCAGAGTAAGGGTCTGGCCACGGTGCTTTGGGTGTCTGAATGCCCACCTGGCCCCGGGTTACTTTCTGGGAGTGAGTTTGAGTGTGAGAGCCTGACTGCCTGTGCCTCTTCCACACAGACGAAACCAGCAGCAGTGTGCACCCCACGGTGCTGGCGATGCTGCAGAAGCTGCAGGATGGGTATTTCGGTGGCGCAAGGTGAGTGCAGCTTCCTGTGGTGCAGGAGGGAGAGGACTAGTGGCCTCCAGGAGCCTGGTCATGAGGCTGCCTGCTGGGCGGAGCATAGGCTGTGGGGGAGCAAGCTGGGGAGGATACACTGGGGTGTGCTAGGCTATCAGTGTGTCCTGGGACTACGATCCCAACAGAGGAGATGAAAGAGAGGACCTAGCTCTTCATATCCACAAACCCATGGCTGCAGGATTTCTCTAATAGCTTTTGGGCAGCCCTTCCATGCCCACCCGTAGCTGAAAGAGTTGCAGACAGCTGAAGTAGACACTGGTGTGTTTATGATCCTGGTGAATGTCTCTCCCCATCGAAGGGCCTGCCCTGGGGGTAAAACCAAGGGTATCGCCTCCCCTTTCCTCTCCATGTGACCTCCGTATCTCTTGCCCAGAATTCAGACTGGTAAATTGTCGGAGTTCCTGACAACGTCATGCCGAACGCACCTCAGTTTCATGGACCCTGGGCCAGAGGGTAAGGTCTTTGCCAAGAGTTACAGGCTCAGCAGTGACAGCTTTCAGAAGCTAGACACTGAGGAGTGGCTGCATGGCTTGCAGGTAGCAGAGGATTGTAAGGGAGAACAGGCCAGTCACTGCTGTGGGGTGGCAAATACCTAACTCACCCTTACACCCATAACACCCAACCTCCCTGCCAGCATCCACCACTGTGTTCTTCATGTGCTTGGGTTTTCATGCTGTTCCCATCTGACCCTCTGTCAGCCTTGTCTGGAATAAGTGACTTTGACCTTCATAAGCTGCTGTGTGGAGAGGAGATAAAGGGTTGGCAGCCTGCCTCCACTTGGGAGATGTGGATGAGGGTCTTTGATGCAGAAATGGTGGTGCAGAAGGTGATAGCACAGTGACCAAGGTAGTGGGGAAGAGCCATCATGTCCCTAATTAATCTGTTCTTCCCAAAGCCTTTGCCCCTCCTCTGGGCAGAGCTGCTCCAGTGAGTGCCAAATTGAAGCCTCACTGCTGTGTAGAGAGTACCTGAGAATGCCTTGGCCCATCACAGCATGAGGGACCCCACCTTGTGCTGGGACCATGGCAGGGTGCAAGTTTTGCTGTTCCCCGTGCAAGCAGGCCTGGGGACATCTCCTATGTGACCTAGCACTGGTCATCATCAGCCTTCCCACTATCTGTTTTACCTCTGCAGCTCCTGCAGCCAGTGTCTGCACTGCTGGAACTCTGCTCATTTTTCTTGCCCTTCTCTCACTTTGCCTGCAGCCTTCTTACAGGCTGCATCAGGCTTTGTCCAAGGTGTCTACTTCACCTCCCAGCTCCAGTGAGAAGATCTGCCTGGCCTTTCAACAGCATCTCAAAGATGCTAAATTTTAAGGCTGTCCTGTGGTCAGATGCTGCAGCCAGGCAGGTGAATGTTCTCAAGGGTGGTGCTTAGAGGATTTTTCCAGCCTAGCCTTCAGGCACTGGCATGAGGCATTCTCTCGAAGGGTGGAAAGGGGATGCCATGCTGCTTCAGGTGTAGTCTGCAGCTGACCTCCTGGGGCCAACACAAGTCTGAGTTTGTCAGCTGGAGAGCAGCGTAGCTTTGCCCTCACCCACTGTAAGTGCATTGACAGATCTGTGTTTTATCTGGGGCAATTACCCCCCGGGGCACCCCCTCACTTTTACCTCCTGACTGAGCAGAGACCTGGCCTTTGAGTACCCTCTTCCCTGCTGCTGTTAGTGCATGGTGCCTCTGGTGCTCCAGATGTGGTGTTGAGAGCTGCTTGAAGCTGGGCAAACAGCAAGGCAGGAGCCATAACTCTTCCTGTAACTCCTACTTAGAAATAACTGTTGCAAACACACCTTGCCTTGCTCCCTTGCTGGAGTTCTGCTTGGAAGATGCCCTTGCTGTGCTGGGGTGCTTGTAAGTGGTCTCTTCTTGGACAGGCTGCCTCTGGCTCTACCTCCCCACTTCTTTCCCGGAGGGAAGGAGTGTGAGGGTTTTCCCACAGGGTTTGAGTGGGACAGTCCTGTCCTTGCACAGGCTTGGATCAGACATATGCTGCAGCCCCGTTGCTTCCTTTGTCAAGGTGGGACTCGGAGGGAGCCCCAGCTTGTGGGAGGCAGTGTCTCAGGCAGGAGTCATGCAGGAACAGGGGTGCTTTGTGTGCCTGGCTGCTGGCAGTGTCTGTTAGTCCACCTGGCTGCCAGCACTGGCCCTATATTGTCACTTCATGCAGCCAGCAAAGCTTTGTCCCTGCTGAGGCACAGCTGGGAGCTCTTCCGGGCCTTCGGGTGCCACGGCTCAATGTGGCTGAACCCCTGCTCTGCTGCCTTCCCTTCCAGAGGATGCCTATGATGAGGTTGCTCAGTACCTGGATCACCTGCTGCAGCACACGACTCCCCAGTCAAACCTTCCTCCCACCACCCAGCGGGGAGGGCTGAGCCGCTTCAGGGCTGCTGTCAACACCACCCGTGACCTCATGTCCCTGGCATCCAAGGCCAAGGACCTGCATGTCCAGAGTGAGTAACTCCAGCACCCTCCACACTTTCCCTTGAGCCCAGGAGTGAAGTCCACGTTGAAGTCCTTTGGGAGGACTTCAGAGCTGTATGATGCGGGGGTTCCCATGGATTGCAGAGGAACTAAGCCTTTACCTGGGCAAAGGCACAGTATGTCCATCGTGTTACTCCATACTGGCCAGGAGTATCTTGGATCTGGTGCCTGTGCAGCCCCGTAGAAACTCAGTAAAGGATGGCAGCTCCCTGCGGTGTTCCTCTGAATGGGTAGACAGGGGCTGCTTCTCCCATAGCCAGCTTCTCTGCAGGGACTGCTGGGGGAGCAGTGTCAGAGGGTCTGAGGTAGTTTGGAGCACAGTAGTGGTGATTGGGACTGGATGTGTCCCTTCCAACCTTTGGTTTTTTTTAGATGTTGGGATGTATGTCCCCAGCAGGATCTTCCAGGCATCCCAGCAGTCGGTCAAGCTGCTAAGTTCACCCCACCAGCATGACTTGGATGGCAAGGTGAGCTCTGTGTCTCCCAGACTGAGCTATCCTATCCTTTCAGCTAGAGCCAGTGTCCTTGCAGGACTGCAAGGGGAAGGCTTGTTTTTTTGATGAGGGGGAATGTGCTTGGGTCCATTTGGTGCAGGGTGCTGGTGGTGCTAATCAGCAGCACGGGTCTCCCTTCCCCAGAGCCATGCACTCTACACAGAGATGAACTTGCCCCATGATAAGGATGGCAACGTGGACTGCAAGGCACTGGTGGACCAGCTGCGCATCTGCCCTACGCTGCAGGAGCAAGCAGACATCCTCTACATGCTCTACATCCTCAAGTAGGATGAGCTCTGTGTCCTGAGGGCTCACTGTGCTTAGAGAGGTTTGGCACAGCCCAGGGGCCCTGCCAGGCAGCTGAGACAGGCAAATTGCTGGATATCACTCAGCACCTCCTTCACCTTCACAGGGGACCTGAGTGGCACACGGGGCTTGATTGTGAGCCTGGCCCCACCGTCAGGGAGCTCCTTACTGAGCTGTATGTGCGGGTGGGGGAGACACGCCAGTGGGCCCTGATCCGCTACATCTCTGGCATCCTCAAGAAGAAGGTTGAAGCACTGGATGAGGTAACAGCTGTACAGCCAGCCTCTTAGCAGGCTGAGGTCTGTCAGGGAGGAGGCAGCAGAGTGAGCAGGTGAACCATGACTGCATCAGCTCTGTCTCCCTCTGCCTTGTGCTGAGCTCCCATACCCTCAGCTGTTGACTGTGGCTACCTTTCTGTCCCCAGGCCTGTACTGATCTCCTGTCTCACCAGAAACACTTGACAGTGGGGCTGCCCCCAGAGCCACGTGAGAAGACAATCTCTACGTGAGTGTGGCACCTCTCCCTCCCCAAGCGTGCTGGGCTGGGTCTGGATGTGAGCCTGCTGCTCTGGGATCCATGGGCAGGAGCGGCCCTGGGTGGCTGTCCCCAGCCTGTATCTCTCCTCTTGGGGCTGTACAGAGTGGAGGTGTGCAGGGTTTGCTCTGCTGCCTCTCACCTGCTCTGCTATTTGTTCACACCCCAGCCCGATCCCCTACGAGGAACTCGTTCGCCTTATTGATGAAGCCAGTGAGAAGAACCTCAGTGTGTCCATCCTCACCCAGGTGAGGGGCCAGGGTGTTAGGGGACTCCACCCAGCAGGGTGTCATCCCTGGTGAGCAGCAGTGAGGTGATCTGCCTCTGCCCCTCCAGGAGATCATGGTGTACTTGGCCATGTACATACGCACACAGCCTACACTGTTTGCTGAGATGTTCCGCATCCGCATCGGGCTCATCATCCAGGTGATGGCAACAGAGCTAGCACACTCCCTGCGTTGTTCAGGTACGTGTGGCAGAGACAGCACCCTGGCTGGGGTAGGTGCTGTGATGCTTTGGGCTGTATCAGCCAGAAGGGGTGTACTGTTAAAAGTGGGCAGCTCAGGCTAGGACAACACCCTGCATGGAAGTGCCAGTGTCTGCAGCTGGACCTGTTCTTGAGCAGCACAAGCAAGTGATTGCACTGCAGGCTTCATCCCAGCATGTGTTGGGCTGGCATGGGGAAGAGTCTTGTGTTGTAAGCAACACATGGAGCTAGTGTATGTCCTTGCCAGATGAGCTCCTGTACCAGTGCTCCCCCTGCTCACAGAACGGCATGCAGGGCAGAAATGTCCTAGGAGGACTCTGAGGCAGGCTACAAAATCACAGTTCTGTTCTCTCCAGCTGGAGAAGCCACGGAGAACCTCATGAATCTCAGCCCATCAGACATGAAGAGCCTCCTCTACCACATCCTCTCTGGCAAGGAGTTTGGGGTGGAAAGGAGTGGTGAGTCTCGCAGCAGAGAGCATCTCGGGGCAAAGCTGAATGCAGAGCATGGCCAGATCTATGTGTTCCTACCTGTGAGGAGTGTCCCTGTTCTCCCCCATATTCAGCACAGATGCTTCAGTACTGGAGGAGTCCAGCAGGAAGCTATGCTCTTCATAAGGATGGTGCTGAGTGATTTCAGGGGTCAAGCCCGAATCTCATGGCTATTTGAGCTTTGCTTAGTTTGGCACTTGCCCTGGTTGGGTCTGAATTGAAGCAGCTCTGTTCTGCACTCATGGATCTCTGATGCTATCGTGTTAGAGGGCAAGGGTGTGCAGAGGTACCAGTGCCTGGGCAGCGATGAGGGATGGCCATGCCTCATGTGATGTTGCCCACTCTAGACTTCTCTTGCCCTCCAGTGCGTTCAGTGGACTCATCACTCAGCACTGCTGTCTCCATCTGTGACATGGGAGCTGTTGGGACCACCAGGCCTGAGCGCACTGGCCTCGTCAGGCTGAAAAGTGAAATCAGACAGGTGAGGGCAGGTGGTGCAGGCCACTCACAACAGGTCTTGTGGGTGAAAACCAGCTACGAGCCAGGCAGAATTGACAGAAGAGTGGGAGACACAGATGCTTCCAGGGGCTAATTTTGTCTCCAGTCCTGCCCTGGGGGGAAAACTGGGGTGAACCTGGTTGTGGGTGGGGGTTGCTCTGGCAGTTCAGGAGGAGCACAGGGGTGCTTGAGAAGGTGCAGGGTGGGGGAGGACCATGTGGTGTCCCAGGTGTGGCTAGTGTCTTGGTGAGCATTCCAACAGCAGAACCTTCATTTCCTTCTTCTCTTGCAGCAATTGGATAAACGTAGGCAGTCTCTGCCTGGGAGTAAGGTGAAGCCCCCCTGGTCCTGCAGCCTCAGCTTTTGCCCCTCATGCCATGCACCAGGGCAGCTTCCCTGCATGCACAAGTCAATGAGCTTTCCTCAGCTGCTGCAGCAATGAGTTGGCTTCCCCTCTAAGCAGGCTCAAGGCTGCTGTGTTCAGGATGGGGACGCAGGCTGGTTCCCCTGGAAGAGGTCAGCATGGCTTAACATACTGTGGCAGCCCAGGGAGCTCCCCTTTGAGTCGGACCTGCTATGTTTGGACTAGCAGGGAAGACGGTTTCCCTGTAAGCTGTGGGCATACTGCCATTACAGCCAGCTGGGAGCTGGGCTCCAGAGCTGCTGTGCTCAAATACATTCCATTATAACCACAGAATCTTCTGAGCAGGATGGCACGATGCTTCCAGTGCCAGGACCAGTAGTGACTCTGCTGGACAGTTCACTGGATCCTGCCTGCAGCCTTCCCAGTTATTTCTTCTCTGGGGAAAGAGGTTTCTGGTCAGCTAGAAATAGCAAGGACCTCCTCTTGTGCCTGGCATGTGTCCAGCAGGAGTCCTGAGCTCTAGAGGGTGTTTTGTCATCAAAGAGACAGAGCTTGCAGGGGCCAGGCTGATGTGGCAGGTTTAGAGCCAACTTGCTGCAGTATGAAACCTGACATCGCAGAGGGTTGTCTGTGGGCAGTGACCTTGCTACTGGTCCTCCTGTCTGCTTGAGACTAAATCCTTGCCCATACCAGCAGCCAGCAGAGCAGTAGCAGTCCCGTTCCTGTGTGCAGGCCAGCACAAACCCACTGCTGCTGCAGCCCTGACATGTGCAGCCCTCTGCAGCTTTCCTTTCAAAACTCCCTCTGTCTCCAGCTAACCCTGGCCCTGGGATAACTGCCCTGTGACCTGACCCTTATCTGTGCTGCTCTGTTTGCTGTGACCACTGCCCTGCTCTGGCACGGTCTCATTTCCATCTCTCCCTTTCTCCTTCAGCCCCTCAGTTTGCAGTCCGGGGATACCGACCTCAAGTCCTCTCTGGTAACCTGTGTTTGTTGGCTGCACACATGGGGTCTGTCCTGTTTGTGGCTGCAGGAAGGAGCTGTGCTCTGGGGGGTGCTTCAGGGAGCTGGGGCTGTAAGGTGGGCTTTGCTGGGGTGGGGGGTGGCAGCTCTGTCTTGGGAATGAGGCTGGAGAACCACAAACTCTTGAGCAGCAGCAGGCTGCTTTCCTGGGCGATATTTAACTTTGCAGCAGTCTCTGTGGTTCTTGTTTTGTCTGCCCAGTCTGCTGAGCACACAGAGCTGCTGGGCAAGGACTCCTTTTCAAGCATGCTGGAAGACCAGGGCTGTAAGGACAGCCGGCAGGGCCAGTGGCAGCGGAGGCGGCGGCTGGATGGGGCCCTTAACCGTGTCCCTGTGGGCTTCTACCAGAAGGTCTGGAAGGTCCTGCAGAAGGTGAGCTAGACATCAGCTGGTGCCTGTCCATGCATGTGAACCTCTGGTCCCAGGCAGCAGGTCCCAGGGCTGGTCCCTGATGTTGTGTAGATATGTGCTTCGTAGACAAGGCCTGCAGCTGACCTTGGAAAGCACTTGCCTTGTAGTCTTGTACGACCTACCTCAGCATGCGTCTTGCATAGGGGAGCTGGAGTCTGGTCAGGTGCTTCATGCATTAGGCAGACAGGGGCATGGCTAGAGCCACAGCTGAAGGTGCTCTGGGCACAGCCCATCCTCAGCATGGTGAGCCAGGGAGAAGAGCCCCATGCAGGGGGGTCCTGGCTGATGCTGAATGGATGGGAAAGGAGTGATGCTATGTGGAGTCAGGAGGTGGAGCTGGGATGCAGCATGCACCAGCGCTCAAGTGGGAGCAACTTTGCGGGCTGGACCTACGTATCTTAGCGTGGTTATCCAAGCCATAACCATGATTCCCTCCTTCTTGTTCTGCAGTGCCATGGCCTCTCTGTGGAGGGCTTTGTTCTTCCCTCCTCAACAACCAGAGAGGTAGGAGGTTCACATGAGTGGGGAATGGGGCACATGGGTTGTTGTGTGCTGGTTACCCTGGGTGATTTCCCAGCATAGCTCAGGAATTGAGCAGGTGACACAGTGCTCTAGGTATACTTCTTTCTACCTCCTCACAGATGACCCCAGGGGAAATGAAGTTTGCTGTGCATGTGGAGTCTGTCCTCAACCGTGTGTCCCAGCCAGAGTACAGGCAGCTGCTGGTGGAAGCTATCTTAGTGCTCACCATGCTGGTGGACATGGAGGTGCACACCATTGGTGGCATCATAGCTGTGGAAAAGATCTTGCACATAGCCAGTGACCTCTTCTATGAGGAGCAGGTAGGGGCCAGGCCTCACCCAGGGCTGCTGGCTACATTCCACACAGCTGTGCAGGGCTCACCCACTTGGAGAGCCCTGCCTGTTGTCCCTATTTTGCTCATGGGACACAGCAAAGCTGTAGTGTCTTCCTCCCACTGCTCACCATCAATGTGTCACACTGTGAATGCAACAAAGGATGCTTGGGATGGAAGCTGATAAGGGAATTGCCTTTATTCCTAATTATGCCTTTCTCCTTCCCTGTCCAAAATCCAGAAAGCCCTGGGCGCTGATGAGCACATGCTGGAGAGAGATCCTTCAACAGGCATCTGCAGCCTGCTGTATGACAGCGCACCGAGCGGCCGGTTTGGCACCATGACCTACCTGGCCAAGTCAGTGGCCTTGTACGTGTACGACTTTCTGCCCACAGATGGCTGCTCCATGCAGTAGCTCTTGCAGTTCCTCACGGGGTTGCAGGTGCTCTGGGAAGGTTGTTTCATGCAGCTTGTAAAGATGAACACTAGGTTAGTTTGCAAGGCAGCCGGCGTGGCCATCTCTCCTCCCAGCCCTGGCCTCTTGGTGGGTGAGCGGCCCTCTGAGGAACTCCACAGGAGGCATGTGTCCTAAACTGACCTGTGCCTGTGTGTGGTCTGCAGAGCAAGGGAAAGGCTGAGCTTTGAAGCATGCTTGTGTTAGAAGGTTCTGTCTGCATGACTCCTCCTGCACCATCACCCCCGGAAAGACCTCTGTTTGAGGGAGTTGGAAAGGGCTCCCCTGACCAGACCTGTGTGCTCAGCATTACAGTGCTCTCTGACCAGCTCACACTCTCCCTGCCTCCAGCAGGTTTGCAGTTTTTAACCTCTTCTGTGCTGCTTTTTATTCCAAATCTGCAGGATTTATACTAGTGTAGGCTGGAGCTCTTGTTCTTCCTGCTGCTGATGGAAAAGCTTTGCTAGAGGAGTAGGGGATGGTGCCTAAGCCTTTCTCCTAGCACATCCAAAATCAATATGGCCCAGCCCAGCCACAGCTGTGCTGCTTGGAAGCAGGCAGCCCCTCACCCCCCCGGGGGTCCTGTGTGTGGAGCTGGGGAGGTTGTGGTAGCCAGGATCCCTTTTACCTCCAAGCTGCTAGAACAGGGCTGCTGGCTGGGACATGGCAGTGGCAGCCCCTCTGTGCCATCTACTCTATCCCTGGCAGTGGTGCTAGTGGCCAAGTCACAGATTCCTGAGCTCTCATGTGCCCTGTGAAGCAGCTCTGAGCTGGCTGCTTGGTGTTAC
>VYZQ01076778.1:0-10161 GCA_013400655.1 Mystacornis crossleyi
TTTTTTAAAAATTTTTTTAATTTCCTGTGGGCTAATGGCTGTTGCCCAGAGGTTGTGATGGATTTAAATCTGGCAGGTTACGACATGAAAGCTTGGCAGTTCCTCACCCCTGCAGCTCATGCCCTGAGGTTGAGTGCAGACTGTCGATGGTTGTTCTGCTACACTGGGAGTGGAAAGCCTGGCACATGCTCCTCTCTGTTGCATTAGTGGAGGGTGTAATAATTTCCTGTGGCAAGGCAGGAGGGACAGCACAGGGCAGTAACCTCCTAAAGCACTGTAACCCCTGAGCTACTGGTATCAACACATGCCCAGTTACCAGGGCTCAGCTGATGGGCCATAACTCCACTGATGCTCAGGCTCTTAACTCCACTCATCCAGGATTTTCTTTTCCTAATGTAGCTGCTTTCCTGCCTTTTTTGTAAGGCAGAAAGAAACAAGGAGATTTCTGAATGGCCGATAAAGGGGCAGCTGAGGCAGGGCTGCAATGTCAGGTTGAGTTGCCAGGGAAGGTGGCAGTGCTGGCTCTGTGGAGCGGATTTTGTGGAGTGTTGTAGCAGGTCACTGGAGCTTTTCAAAGGGAACAATACAAAAGTTCCTGCCCAGATTTGCTCTGTAACAGATGGAAAAATGTCATAAATCTGACTTGTGCTTTGGATGGATCTGCTCAGAGGATCCAGCCGAGGACACCCAGGCCAGTGTGCAGGTCTGAGAGAGGCTGTGTAACAGGCAGGCAGCGGGAGGAACTATGGATGCCTTCTAATCAAAACAAGCATGTCCTTCTGAGACTCCTCAGGCAAACTGGAACCAAAGGAATTAAATAGACTGTAATTTGTTCTGGTAGTTATTTGGGTGCAAGTTTGTACAAACTTTAGTTTGAGGTGAAGAGCAGAATCTCTGAGGTTCAAAGTGACCTCTGGGGATAATATCCAACTTACGTCAACAAAGGAGGTGGGAGGTGTAAATAGGAGGGACAGCTGGGCACTGAATAACTTGTCCTCTGGATGTGTACAGGCTTGATGGTCCCTTCCTTCCAGCCCAAACCTGCCATGAGGCTCTTTTCCAGGTGAGGAGAAAAAGCTGCAGTTTGGTCTCACCATCATGATTCCTTGGTACTTTGGCTCCTAACGTGATGCTTCCTGCCTTTTGTGAGCTGGAGGTGCAGTGCTCATCTTCCAGAGAAGTGTCCACTGAGGGTGTTCTGCGTTGGAGCCCTGTTTCTCTCCGCTGTAGGCAGTTCATCCTGGTGTGACATGTCCTGACTACAGCCTGACCAAGTCCAGACACGAGCCAACCTACATGTCTTGACTCTCAGGCCAGATGCAGTGTTTCTCTGGGCAGGTGTTTGCATTAGGAGGATGGCAGAGCTGCCGGTCCAGCCATATGCTCCCGAGGCACAGGACAAAGGGGACTTGGGCTCCTGCTGCCTGTGTGTGTCTCAAGAGTCCTTCAGGAGGGTTTGAGTTGCTGCGGAGAGCCGGACGAAGGAGGAGTTGCCTATAGGCGCAAACGAGCCTTGCACTCAAGCTCAGCTTCTTTCCGTGGGACTTTGATCTCGCCATGGCTTTTGCTCTGAGCCGTTGCTTGCAGTGCTCTGAGCCAGGAGACTGCAAAGCAGAGCAGGGCTTTGGCAGGGAGATAGCCCCTAGAAAGTGATTAGTCCCCATGGATTTTGAGGAGTTCTCAGGGTATGAGCTCAAAAGGGGAAGAACTGAGGCAAGAGGTGTGAAGGGACATCAACTGAGCAACAATCCCACATCTCCTGTTTCTTTATCACTAGAGAAGTTATTAGAGAAGCAGTTTGGCAATGGTAGCTCATCTTTTCCTGCAAGCCACTGCTCCTTCAAGTGTGGATGCTGCTAGTCCATCACAGGATATTATTGTGCATCATTGTTCCTGCTCCACTTGCTGATTTGATCCACCAACTTCTAAATGCCCCGTGCATTTAGAGTTTTCACACTGAGTGCTGTCCTGAGAGCTGTAAATTGTGCTTCATTGTTGTTCTGTTCCTCACAGCTCTTCCTCTGTATAGGCACAGTGCCTTTTGTTCCAGAGACTGCACATTTCATTCGGGCTGTGGCTGTGGCTGTGGCGCAAACATCTGAAGTCAGGTGCAGACATTTCTGTGGGCAGCTAAGGAATTTGCTATTAGGAGCTGAAAGCCTCGAGGGGGTAATCAAATGAGAAAGGAGAGAGAGAGCATCTGTAAAGTCTGGGTCATTTGAATGTTGCTTGGGGTTTGAGTGGGATACAGATGCTGTTTCCCCTGTTGGAAGCATGGATCCATCATGTTAGCAGGGCAGTTAGAAAGCTCTTTGCAGGCTGTGCTATGGATCTAGCCCACTCACTTCTTGACAAGGGCTTTCTTGCAATCTTGCAAGTGGTCCTGTTTAGTTTGGCAATCGTGGGAGCACTGGCAGAGTGTGTGCCAACCTGCCCTTTGCTTGGGAATCACAGAATCCTGTGAAGAAATCTCATTTGCATCTTACAGATTTTCTGTACAGCTTTGAAGCCTCTGGGCTTGTATGGAAAGTGGCAGTGCAGCTGTGGTGAAGGTACCAGTCCTCTGGTGTGGGGTCTGAGTTGTAGAAGAGAGTGGGAGCCACAGGCTTACCCAAGGGCAGTCCCTGTGGTGGTGGCAGTGCTGGGAGCTGAGTCCTGGTCTCCTGACGTTAGAAGGTTTATGGCCTTCCAGAAAGGAAAGCTTCCTTTCTTTGCCACCAGTGCTTATAGGAATGCTTTGGGAGAAGAGTCTGGGACATGACCCAATCTGTGGATTCTTCAATGCTGCGTTGATGGAAACTTTTATAGAGGAAGTAGAGAGCTTTCACTGGCAATCATTCCCCTTGTTTTTTTTCCCTGGTACATTGCAGGAAGGGTTAAATAGCCAAGGAGGAAATTGAGTCTTTTTGGGTGGTCTGGGAAAGAATGAGAGACCAGACTGTTCAGTCTTTAATTTACCTGCTTTGGGGAGGTGACAGCAGTTACAGAACGGAAAACAGGTGGGTGAATACTACTGGAGTCACTCTTCAGTGATGCAGCTGTTTGCCACTGGGGAGGTGTTTTGCAGCGAGGTAGAGCTGCAGCAGGAGCTTCCTCCTCAAAGGGAAGGTTTAAGGTGACTTTTATTATAATCCTAGCTAGGCACAAGATAATGGCTCTGGCTTAAAGAAATAATAACCACCAACCCTTTTATTGCACCTGAGATTCCTGAATAGGGAAGTCAATGGCCTGGGGAACTGGAGAGCAAAACCTTATGATCACCGTGACTTGAGATCTGGGTCTGAAGTCCTTCCAGTGTTTACCTGTCTTCTTGAGATCTGACTAAATCATGCTTGATATTTGACACTTCTTGGGGTGTGTTGGATCTGCTTGGCCTGTAGGAGACGTAGCCCTCTGTGCTATACCTACACCTTGGGGTTTAGCAATGGACAGGACAGAAGATGGGCAAATTTAGGACAGAGGACTTCCCCCCGCCTCCCCCCACTTCCCCCTTAAAAAAGCCTGGTGGGATGGGGAAGAGGTGCTTGCAGTTGTCATGGATACCTCTCCAGAGCTTTTATTGAACTTTGTAGTCTGGGTGAAATTCACAGGTGTCTGCCCTTGATCATAGCCTGCACAGGTGGGAGGGATCAAGGAATGCTTCTTGTTCTTCAGCTGTTCTGTAGCATAAGATTAGTAAGTCACAGAGTCCCAGACAAAGGCATTTAGAAGCTGGGCTGTAAGTCTTCCAGGATTTAAAAGTCCACAAAGCTGAGGATTTTGGTTGGAGGCACTTTCCATTTGGGTAATTACATTATACCTTTGCAGTTGTGCTTGGAGGTTTTATTCTCTTCCTGCTCTAACCTGTGTAGTGTGCCTACCCTTGCTGATGGTTAACACAAGAAGTTGCTGCATTTACTGGTAACCCACCTCTTTCTTGCTGGTAAAACTGTGCCTGTAGGTGTCTCCCAGGTGAGCGGCCTCTGGCCCAGTCTGGGAAGACCTGCGTGGCTGTAGATACCCACTGCAACGTGCTTCGGCTCACACTGTAGTCCTTGGGAAACTGCCTGATACATTCGAACCAGTTTTCCCTGAAACTTTAATTTCCTTCTTTTTTCCTATGGCCTTTGCTGCAGAGACTTTTGTGCTCTCTGCCTGCTTCCCTCTGTGTTTCCTACAGATTCATTTCAGGTGTTCTCCCGTCTCCCTTTTGCTGAAGCCCTCTCCAAACCCTGCCTGGAGAGTTGCTCAGATCTTTCTCTATTTCCTACCTCAGGTGTTCTGCGATGCCTCTCCCCCCAGGCTGTGGGGTACCACATCTCCTCTCCCATCCCGGCAGTAACTCCCAGAGGTCAGTAGGTTCTTCTAGCCTTGCTCACTCAAAAGCAGCCCTGTTGTGCCTCCACCTGCTGTGCTGCACTTGATCAGCCAGCTGTGTGCCACAGGCTGTTTGCTGTGATAAATGTGCTACTCCGCCCAGCTCCCCTTCCCTTCCAGAAACAGGAGGGGAATGTAGGGCTGGCTTCTGAGACTCAGAGTGCAGAGCTGTGTGTGCTGAGGACGTGATGATGGGACTCGGGGGACATTGGCCTGAGAGGGCAGTCTATATGCTGATTTGGAAATGGGCAGGCTTGGCAGAAAGGAGGCGCCTCTGACACTGAATGACTCTGTTGTCCTGGATCACAAGTATTGCAGGTATTAAGCTGCAACAAAATCACTTTCAACTAGTGCTGAAATGTGATTTCAGTACTCAGAAGAGATGATTAAGCAGAAACTGGCTGTTGTTTTGATTCAGCTACTAGGTCTTCTGGGTTTGTTTGGGTTTGGGGGTTTTTTTTTTCTCCTTTGTTGCAGCTGGGCTTCCAGAAATGCTGATTTCCAAGCATACTTTGATGTTCAGACCCGTTCTAGCACTTCCTGAAGAGGAAGGTTCTCTGTCAATAGAAACTTCTTAAAATGTGCAAGGAAGCCCTTGGTTAAAGAACTCTCAATGACTGATTGCTCCTTCTTGGCCAGTTTGTGTCAGCCCAGCTTGCAGTGGAGAGAAATCTCTAACTGCATGTTGAGAAGGAAGCCCACAGAGAATCCCAGCAACTGGTAAATCTTGGTTTCCCAAGCCTCTGGTTTGAGGGGTACAAATTGTCAGAGACCCACAGCTGCTGCTGGTCCATGAATCAGCTGAACTTTAGACCTGAATGGAAATTCACATCCTCTCAAGTCATTTTGTGTTCATGTAAATATATGTCAGCACTCAAGGAAAAAGCATCTGTTTAATTTCTCCATCCACAAACCCCAGTGCTGTTCACAGAGCAAACCATACCACAGTGTTGCGAGACAGAAGTTTAAGCCTGCTGAGTGCTTTATCTCTTCCTATTGAGAACTGCTGCTGGAGTACAGTTGGGTCCATCTGCCTCCTTATTAGAAGAGGCTGACTGATACAGTACTGGGTGCTGAGAATTAACTTTCTCCATTTTTCATGTCATACTGGGTGTTCCCAGTCTCACACTCCTCATCAGCGTGACTCTGAACTTAGCATTGTCTGCAAACAGCATTGCCTAATCAGAAGTGTTTTCATTTGCTCAGAACTGTGGCAAAATTGGCTGGTTTGTTTGGCATTTTGCATGCTTAGTTTCAGGTGGGACCTGCTGGGGGTTGTTCATTTCAAAGAGCAGACTTTGAAAGAGATGGATGTAATTACAAACTGTGCCCTTCTTCCCACTAACAGTGGCTGTACCTGACAGAAGGGCTTGTCCCAGCTCCAGGGGCAGACATCTGCACTGGAGGACTGTCCACACTGCTGTGTGTGTTGGCAGGTTGTATGTGATGCAGGTATTGGTTCAGTAGGGCACTGGTTTTACTTTGAAATTCCTCAGAAATAAAAATCCTTAGACTCACTAGACTTGCAAAGTCAAAACTCACAGAAATTCCAGCGTTAGGTCTGCTTTGGAGCTTGTGGTGTAGTTTCTTGGGCATGAAGGCAGATGATGTGACATGGAACTCTGATTTGAACAGCTATCCTGTGCAACAAATCTAACCTGCATCAAATACGAGTAACAAAGGGGGATTTCTGGCTGCATTATCCATATTTCTGTTGCAGAAGTTGGGTAGTGGGTACTATACAAGGCAGCTGCCGCAGAAGGAGCTTGTACAGCTGCATGGTAGAGGTGTTTGAGCTGTGCTGGAGTCAAGAGGGCCCAGGCTGAGAAACATCCATTGGTAAATGATTTCTTGCAGGCAGTGGGGGAACCCAGTATAGTGACCTACAAGTTCAGTGGCCTTGAGAAAAGGATGGGACTCTTGCACCTGCATCTCCCCCACTGAATACCTGGGACCTAAGTAGATCTATTCCTTGGGTCACTAATTGTCAGTGGCTCAAACTAGATGTGGGCAGGGGAATGATAAAGCAACAAGGGTCTGTGCTTCATTTGTGGGGCCTGCCAGTAGGGCTCCAGAATGCATCTGGCTTCGGATGTGTTTGATACTCCAGAGGTCTAGTTCAGCCTTCTGTGATCACCAGATCTTGTACCCTGCCGTTGCCCATGTGCTTCTTTATTGTTTTGTTTGCCTGTGAATTTCCAACAAAGGTAAGGAACAGAACTTTATATAAAAGTGAGTTTTGAAAAGTTTTGGCCACTGGGCCAAGAGCTGTCTGTGTTATTTGCACAGTGTGATTTCTGGTGCAGTCTGTTTTCCATGGTTCTGTTGCAGTCACATCATAGACCATTTTGTTTTGACCATGCTAGTACTGCTGACCCAAGCAGGCAGAGATGCTCTGGCTCTTGGGGCTGACCCTTTGAGGGGGCAGGGTGGCCTGTCAGGCTGGTTTTGCCCTGGAAGAAGAGCCTGTTTTTTGCTGTACTGTTGATGTTGAAAGAGTGTGTTGCTCAGTGAGGCTCTGAGCTGCAGCTGTACCAAGCTGCTGATGTGTTGTGCAGTTGACCGCTGCCTGGATTTAATCTCTAACCTTTGATTGTTCTTGAAAGCATGTTCTAGGGATTTCATTACCACCCACACTGCTCCTGTGACCCCTTCCATTTCCTGGGTGTCTAAGTACAGAACAGAAAAGATTCATTAACCTGGTAAGTAACCTCTTTTTATGAGGGAAGTGATTTTCTGTCACGCTCTGTTAGATCCTATTGATTTCTGTTTTTCCCCTCATTGGCCTCTTTTGCCATATATTCTCCTCTTTGTCATGCTTCAGTAGGAAGGTGATACGTGATATGCTGGTTTGGTTTTTTTTTTTTTTGCTGTTTCCTGGGCAAAGAGCTGGGATCTCCTAAGGCCATCGCTCAAGTGCCCATGTCTCTGTCTTTTCTTGGAAAGCTTTGTTGTCAAGGCAAACTGCTGGTTGGTAATAGGACGTTGACATGAGGAGTAAAACCTCCTGGCTGCCCTCTTTTGTTTTGATGTTGAAAAGAGCATCTTTTGCTCTCTTTGCCCATTGTACAGTCCCTCATCTCCTGGCAGAGGTGTGACGCATTTGCCATGGGATTTGCAAGCATGCATGAAATGGGGAGACCCTCAAACCATCACGTGTGCCTGCTCTTTCTGTCCTGGGTCGTGGCAGTGGCTGGATCCCCGTGCTTTTGTGGTGAAATGGAAGGAGCTGCCAGGTTTTGGCATGTCCCAGAGGCTTGTTGTTACAGAGGTAGACTGTGGCGAGTGTGCAGGGAAGAGACATCTTGGATCTGAGTGGGAGGGCATGGGCGTGTCCCCTGTTTCAGAAGGAATAGGACATTCAGTCCAAAATTCCACACAGGGCATTGGGAAAGTGTTTGCTTCCCAGCCTACTACAGTTCCCCTCCTACTGTACACATTTGTGTATTTCTCCCTCTGGACAGCCATCTCTGTGCTATTGCAAAGATAAAATACTACAAATATTACAATGCTAAATACATGCACTCTCAGCCAGATACTTCGGTTTGGAGAAGGTGGTTGTTGTTTTCTGATGTACTTGATTTTTAGACAGAGCCTTTCTGTGATTCAAGGCAGATATTTCAGTAGCTGGAGAAATAATTTTCTTTCCAAAAGTACACTTTCACCTTTTGTGTTAATTTCTCAACTTCCATAGTTCTTGCTAAATTCCTCTTCTTTATGTATACATGTTCTGTGCTAGTCCTTTGTTGAACTATTGCAATTGAAGCATCAAAGGCTTAAAATCTAAGGGAGCATTGTTGTTTCTCTTAGAGTTTTGTGTTGTTACAGGAAGGTGTATTCTGAAGCTGTGGTTGGTCTTTCCACTGCCCGCCCTAGTGCTGATCACAATGGTCAGCTTTGCCCAAACAGAGGAACAGAGCTCTCTGTGGCCAGGGTTGTCATCTAGATTGTCATAAAGAAAGGTGTGTGAAGAATAGATCCTATTTATTTACGAATCTTAGGCTATGCTTTCCCTAAAACAGGCAATTAAACCCTGAGGGGTCAGTCAGGGGGTATGAGTTCTGTTTGCAGACCAAGCAGAGTGATCCGTAGTGGTGCAGAGTGGAGACCTGTGCTCCCAGCTCTCAGCAAAACAGGGCCTGACTCTTTGGTGCCAGGCTGTTGGAAACCTTGCTTTCATGGTTCACTACATTATTGTGGGGAAAGAAGAAAAAGGTAATTGGAAGTTTTTGTACGGAAAGGGGGTGAATCTTTGGTGAGTTGGATACACTAGAAATCTGCTGAAGACCTTACTCTGGATCATAGTCTTTGCTTTTAGTTGTAAGCAGTTGAGAGGAAAAAACACAACAAACTAAAATGTCTTAAAATGCCTTTGATCAAGCATTTGAAGTTGTTTTCCTCTTACTGCTTTCAAGGCTTTGAACTTTGAGTCTGTGGTGGGGAGTTGGTTGTTTTTTTTTTAAGTTTCTACATGTTCTTCATTAACCCCAAGGTATCTTAAAAGGGGCATTGAAATCTGTACATGCTAATGCAGGTTGGAGTAGAGAGTTTGGAAGGTCTCTTAGCAAAGGGAAGGCTGGTAATGTTGCTGTCAGCAGGGGATGGCACCAAAGGAACAACTGGATGTGGGCCTGGCTAGGGAGGCTTGCGACTCTTTAAAACACACTTTGGGATGGCATTTTCTATCTGGTGAGTGCGGGACTGGAGCTTGGTGACCTCTTCCTGCAGGACTGTTTTCAGAATGCAAATTGTCCTTTCAGCTGATGTGAAGGCTCGAAGGATTGTGTTCAGGGGCATGCAGGTCTTCCTTCCTGTGTGAGGAGTGGACCTCCCCTCTGCTCTGTGGTGCTGCTGTGTGATACCAGCAGCTTCCTTAAGGGCTGATCTCAGAAGACAATGGCATCCTCAGGAGGGAAATTATGGAATGAGGCATGTCCTGGATGGACCGGAAGTGAGGGGTGGGGTTGTGCCTCCTCTCTCCTCTTTTTGCTGCTGTGGAGGCAGAGAGGGTGGCGGATGCACCAGAAGTTCTGTGCACCCTGGGGCTCTTGTTACTCATTGTCAAAAACTGCAGCAAACTCTGTTACGCTGTCACAAGCCAAGGTCCTGGCCTTGTCTCCATCCCCCTGCCTTGCCCTGAATTTTGCTAACATGCATGAATACAGAGTCCTGAAATTCAGGTTCATGGTTCCAAAGTTCATGGTCTTGAGAATAAACAAAAAACTATTGTGGTGGCTGAGAGCTGCATACCCCATTAACCCAGAATCATGAATATTTATCGTGCTGGATTACAAAAGAACATAGAGACTATATTGTATTTCCTATAACTTTATTTCCATGGCATCTTTTCTTGGTGGGTCACTTTAATGTAAGCTTTGCTTATTTAGTTGCACACTTTAAGCCGATTAACTTTTTACTAATAAAATGTGTGTTGCCTCCCTTTGTCCCAGCTACCGTTTGTTTGTACCTACACTCCTGTGACAAAGAGTCCCAGAGAACTGCTTTAAGCTCTGGATAAATCCCACTGCTGGAGGCTTTGGCCCAGCTGAATGTGTCTGAGTTGATTTCAGCCTTGCATTTTCCCCTTTCCTCTCTTGCTGCCTGAAAGTTGGACCCTCAAACCAAGGTCTTTGCCTTGAACACCTTTCCACTCTTGAAACCATTTGTGGTGCTCTGGGGCTAGCAGAAATTATTCAGCCTGTTATTACTCTCTGAGCTGGGCTAGAATAAAACTGTAAGTGGTGGGAGTTGGGGTTTTCCAACCATGAAGACTGGTGTGTGGCTCTGTGAAGAGGTGCCCCCCGT
>VYZQ01076881.1:0-18651 GCA_013400655.1 Mystacornis crossleyi
CTGGCTGCCCCTCGTGGTCCCTCGATGCTGCCCCTCTGCTCCCAACCCCCTCCCAGGAGCGGGAGAACCCGGCCCCGCTTGGATCTGCAGGCTGTGCCACAGAACCCACCAGGGACAAGTGCCACGTGTTCCACAAGAACAGGAAACCAACACAGAGGATGTTCCCTGTGCTACACTTTAAACAGTCACCCTGCTTCTTTCCCAAATATCTGTGTCCAGAAAGTTCCATGATTCATGAAGTACTAGTGTTGGGAATGCAGCATCCAGGTAATTGTCCATCACTACCTCCCCCAAAACATCAACAGTGGTGGCAACAGAGAAGAATATAAAGGCATGGCCACATATTTCAGCATCAGAAAACATCAATACTCACTTGAAGAAATGTTTTTTGTTTGGCTGGGTTTTTTAGTTTTGAGAGGGCTTTTTTAGTTTTCTTTTAAATTAAAAATTTCTCTCTCTTTTCACTATGTGTTATTAGGCTCTAAAAATAAAGTGTGAATGCAGAAAAACCATTCTGGAAACACAAAGTTATTTTTATGCTCAACATGTGAACACCAGTACAAACTAAATCTGGCTGCTGCTCTGTATCTACCAGAAGGTTCAGCTCTATGCAGAGAAGATGAGAGGGAAAGGAGGGACAAAGTCGGTTACCTCATCAGGAGATTCAGTCAGCTTGGAAAGGGATGAGAAAAGAACCAGTGATGAAAGACAGAAACAAAGGCAAGTCAGAGGTGACTTACAAGAGGTTAGGAGGAGACTGTAGGTTTAAGAGACATCATGCACTCTACTACCAAGAACATGCACTGGCTATCAGAATTCTCCTGAGAAAACTCGAGAACAGAACACATTATACACAGCTCAGAGAGGAGTCCAGGTTCAAAAGGTAATGAACAAGGAATTCATTCCACTTCCATTTACCCAACAGCTCTCTACTGAAATAACTCTTGGCAAGTTAAACACAAAGGGGTACTTGTAGCAAGTTGGTTCCTGTCCCACTAAGAAATCTGAATTAACACTGACCAGCTACTAGTGGGAAATACCTGTAACCCTGCTTCAGTTACTGCTGCTTCAAAACAAAACCACCCTAGGGATTTGCACACATCCTAAGGCTAGAAACGTACTCAGATTTGAAAACACACTGCAAGTGCATGTGTGTGCACACACTGACAGGGCAGTGCTGGGCTTTCCGGGGGAGTCTGGTTGGCAGGTTCAGATTTGCTAACACATTTTCCCTAGAGACTGGAAGAATAAAAGAATTGTCCTGATTTTCATTCCTCAGAATAACCATGGTCTGTTTTCAGAATGGTCCTTTTTATGCTGAGTTGCAAAACACAGATTATTACAAATGCATTGATCCTTTTGAGGTGCTTAACACCCAATCATAACATTTTTCCAGCAATTATTTCCAAATGGGATTTCAGGCTGCTACCTTGTTATTATCACTGTAGTTAAATGTGATGCTATTAACAGGTGTAATTCTGATTGAAACTGAAGGCTGACTGCAGTCCATGAGGTTTGGAAATCAATACTTTCAGGCTAATTATTCCAAATGCTTAAGAGAAAAAGGCAACATTTGTATCAGTATCAGCAAAGGAAGGGTCTCCAGAAAACAGATGCAACACTGGCAATAGATAAACTGAATGCAGAGTCCTACTGAAAAGGAACTGAAATTTCCTAAGCATGCTGGTTTCCACAGAAGAAATCTCAAGTATTCCAAGCATAAGCCTCAGATTAAGAAGTTACTCCTTCTAAAATATATAATATTATGACCAGTTTCTCTACATTCCTATGTGAAACAACACTTGATCTTGCTGTGATAAGGCAGAAATTTGTGCCATAACAGCATTACTGATGTTACCAACTGAAGTACATAAAGCATTACTGACACCTCTATCTACCCAGCTGGCTTCAATTGTTTAACATCCCAGCTCACTCACTCTTCTTTGGTCTTGCAAGGTTCTGTTACTGCCAAAATCACGTTGAATGTCACAGAAAACACCTCAAACACATTTATGACAATACATGCAGATATGCAGACAAAATACACTGGCATCATATGATAACTCATTGCCTCATTCTGGTTAAATCAGAAGTGTCTGCAGAGCGACCCAGAGCTCTCTCTTACCCTCTGAGCATTCACAAACAGCTTGTGAATGATGCTGCCAGCAGGTCCTCTTCCTGCACCAACAACTGACACTTCTGGCTGCTCCAGGAGACTGTTTACAAATCTGATGGAACAAAGGATGGAAAAGGAATGTTTAATCCTCAGCCAGATCCAGTGTGCTGATCTAAACCCAGAGCCGTTTCCCATTGCCAAGGCCTTCACCAAGCATCGTTTGCTCAGGGTGAGAACTGGCAGATTCTCTTGGTTCTCTAGTCTAAAAGTTTAAGGAAAAAATTCTCCTCTCAATTAATTACCCAAGAATGGAACCTAGGCTCCTGAAGCAGATGTATAAAATCAGCAAGAAAGCCTCCATGGGGTTGGCCATGCAGAAGTACTCACAATGTGACAATTTTCTTTAGCACTAAGACATTGCTTTGGTCAGACACCACAACTCTGACCTCCCAACATGTACTGCACAAATGTCATCTCTCCCTCCCAGCACAGCAGCAAGGAGTTAACGTGGGGTTTATAACATATTAGTCATCTTGAGCAGCAAGTAAATAATCTGACAGCACGAGTGATGCAAGGGAACATCCCTTGTCACTTCCCATTCAGAGCATTGAGTGAGCTGTTTCACATCAGTAAGGAGACAAGAATAAGAAAACAACTGTGGAAGGGGCTATTTCATTCCATAATATTTATAGAAAATACTAAATTTCTAGTCTTAATTTTACTGCTATGGTAACAGAGTTCATCAAATACACCTTTTATATACACACAAAAATTTTTTAGTCCCCTCTAGATAGTCTAGTGACGGGGATACCCAAATATGGTTCCTAAGTATTTCTTTATTGTCACCATTTCAATCAGTCCTAAGTTCTGAAAGTACAGACAAGGGCATCAGAGGAAAACCAAAACAATGCAGGGAAAAACAAGAATTCAAAAAAAACCAGTCACCTTTGTAGATCTTCTTTCTCCTCTTCATTTTCACATTTCTCTACCCCAAATTTTGCTTTAAGAGACCTTGCCCTGGCAATGATGGCTTCCACGCTCATAATCTGAGCAATGATTTCCTGCAAGAGTTTAATAAAAGGGAAAGTTAAAAAGTTGTTCTTTTAACATTCCCACGAACAGTGCAAAAGTCTATCAGGTTTTCAGCCCCAGCCACTACAAAAGCCTTACTTCCAACTTCTTGTCCTCTGGACTGGGGAAACGTAGCACTTTGCTGGAATGGGATATTATCTGCTTAATAATCTTCTTAACTGAAGATATATCTTCTAGTGCTTCTATTGTAAGGAAAGAACAAAGCTGTAATTACTGCATCACTGTTCCCCCTTCAATATCTTTATAATTCATTAAACATTATTTACCTTCATCCTTTACCTTGAGTACAGCTGCATGGATGATGCAAGGCAGGAGATGCCTCGCAAGGTCGGCGGGTTTCTGAACTGCAAGGTAATGAAGCACCTGCAACATTAGAAAATTTAGTATTTTAGTGATCAAAACTACTTCCCAATCATAAGGTTAACTAGGAAAGATGAATTCACAGGAATGGAACACCACTGTAAGACAGGACTTGAGAGGCAGTTTAACATGAATCCTCCCAACAGGTCAGAATGAAACTAAAAATTATTATTTCCATATTAGGAAACTGAAATGTTCCTAACACACAAGCAGGTAAAAATCTAGTTTATTTATTAATAATTCAAAGAAATACCTAAGTAACATTCAGTACTTTTAGGTACTTCAAACACCCTCCTGGTACAGCAGCAGGACTTTCCAGTCAACCCTAAGCCATGCACGAAACAGTTCGGTAACTCTGAGGACACCGTGCAAGGACCTGTCAGTGTTTAAATGCTGCAGGGGGAAGAAGGAAGGGCTGCAGGGAGCACCAGAGCCCAAACTGGCCCCAGCCCGAGCTTTCACCTTCTCAGCCTCCCTGGTGTCATCGAAGAGCCTCTTCTGCCTCCGTGCCGGGACTGGCTTTGCCGTCTCCCAGGCCTCCACCCACATGTTGCTGGGAATCTTCATCCGGGCACTCAGCTCGCCCTTAATGACTTTATTCCCCTTCTCATCAACCACCTCCTCCTCGATGTAGTCCCGAGGCGAGTACCACCTCACAAAATCCTCCAGACAACAGCCAGGATTAGCTGCCTGCAGGGAGGAGAGGACAGAAAATTTGTTCCGGGAAAATCCTATAAAAACATGACAGCCTGGGTAGGAGAGCAACATGGTTTAGTGGGTAGAGCACAGAATAAGAGACAACACTCAGGGAATTCTTCTGTCCACAGTCAAACTGTATAGCAGGACAGAGCCCTGGGAGGGTGAGGGAATAAAGCATAAAGCAAGACAATGGCAAGGGGTAAAACCCACATCAGCAGCACCAACAACAAAGAAATCACCTTCTCATTCTCCATTCATCAGTTATTTCAGGCAAGCTCAAAATTACATTGTTAAGATTCTACCTGGCACCTGCCACATGCAATAAATAGGAATTTTCACTAAGCTTATCCCATTAAAAACTAAAGGAATCACGGGGCTGCCTAAGTATGCTTTCAGCACTGACTTTCCATCTTTTAACACTCCAGTGACAAAATTCACCTATTCTTCCTCTTTTAAAAAAAAGAAACTTTAAAAAAGTATCTTCCCCAAACAAAAATAACTTCATTTTTCATAGATGCAATATCAACACAATTGACTACATCCATAGGTCCAGAACATAAAAGGAATCCCAGTTTTCTATTTCATGTACCTATGAAGAGTGCACTTGTGCTTCAAATTATGGTTCCGTATTTTTACTTTGGGATTTAAGACTCCTTGCACCATATAAATAAAACTTCTACAAATACCTCATATGTCATGAGTCACTGTTAATAAACTGATTACCCTTATAGATACTCTAACCGTACAGCACATTATATCCTTTTACCATAAACACTGCAACAATTAAAAAGATATATATAGCTATTACAGAATCTCCAATCTTTTTAGTGTTGAGCTCCTGTGATGACAGCAGTGGATGTGCTCTTAGCTCCCTCTGCAGAGCTCAGACAAGAAATGGAACAAATTACCCAAACCCACAGCTAGTTCGGTCCCAACCTGATGAACAGCTGCTTTCATTCACAATTGATCAATTGTATGTTTGATGCGTTTTCTCTCCTTCTCACAGACATTGTGTAAATTTACTGGGATGTTACAGCATAACAGACCACATCGTCATAGATTTTGTAATGTGTCTAGAGTTTTACCGAGACATTTTTATTTTCAACTTGAAACTAATTGGAAACTGTTATGTGGAGAAAAAAAAAGACACCTTAAAAACCTTCAGAAGTGTCCAACACAAGCAAGAGGGACAGTTTAACTAAGAAGAAAGCAATCCAATCTGCCCGAAGTGCGCACGCAGTGCTACCTTGAAGGACTCCATGTCTGAGAGCAGGCAGGCGCTCTGCATGCGCGCCCGCAGGTGAGCGCCCTCTGCCGATGTCCCCAGCTTTGCCAGCACCTCCGACTGCTCCTCCAGCAGGTCCTCGGTCATGGGGGCCGGCTCCTGCGACACGGGGACACACAGCGTTACAAACGGCCTCTCCTGGACTCCGCCCTCAGCACGGCACCAGGAGCAGGACGCTCCCTCTCACCGCAACTTCATTCTGCTTCGTTTGTACTCAAAGGAAATCATCACAACTTTCTACTGCTCTAACAGTTCGGCCTCAAGTTGTGAAGAGGACACGAACAAAGAAAATAAACAGAAAATAACCTGAAAATGAAGAAGCAATATAAGGATATGTTGTTAAAATGCCAAAATCCAAGTGAAATCCAGGAGGTTTTGGAACAATTTTGCTGAGATGGATGAAAATCTACCCAAAGCAATGTAGGATTTTTGCTGTTGAACTGTCAGCACATAATTAATTGAGAACATTTTGCCTGACTACTCTCTGCTCGTACGTTTTACCCAAGCAAAGCAACATTAATTAGCTATAATTTCTCTCAGGAGAATGAAAACCACTGCATTCTTCGCGCATGGGTGATTTCAAACTACTTTCTGTGACAGCACCACTTCCTATTTCATCCCTAGTCACCCTGCAGGAAAGCCTGTTGATGTCAGGTAACATTTCTAGTTGTTTGATGATAAACCTGCTTTAGAAAATGGCCCCAAAACTGATGACTATGGCCTTTTAGATGTGAACTGAGAAATTATAAAAAAACCCCAAATACAGCAGCAAAACTGATCCAGTACTGTGCAAAGTCAGGCAGAAATCTCCGTGGTGGAAGGACCAGAGCAGTTACTATTTTATAGGAAAGAAAGTAAGGAGGGGATGGAATATGCCTCAAGAACTGGAAATAAAAAGAACCCCAAATTTAAGGCAGGCAAGGAAGCTTAATTCTTGTTTAAAAATAGTTTAGAGGGAAATTTGGTAAGGACACTGAAATAAAACTCTCAAACTCTCAAGTAAAACAAAGAGCATGTGAGATTAACAGCCTCATTAAGTTTTAAAAAATTAAAAATGAGGTCTTAGGTCAGAAACACTCAGCAATTTTAGCAACAGATAAGGCTGTGACCTGCAAACTATTTGCAGTTTCACAGTCCTAGGTGTGAACCACATTCTGTGTATTCTATTGCACACCTGGCTCAGCTCGTGCTCCCTCACCTGTGTTATTGGAACATAGAGAGGCTCTCCTGGATGCAGCAGCATCAGTTTTCCATGTGGATGCAGACGACCTTCTGGTTTCAAGTTTACAGACTCTTTGTTGCCTTCTTTTGCTCCTTTCTTGCCATTTTCCTGTCCATTTCCTTTAAGATCTTCTGTGTCACTGAGACATTCAAAATATTCCTCTTCACTGTCACTCCACGATTCCCAAGATTTGCCAAACTCTTTCTCCTTGTCAGGGTTATCTCCAGAGTGGTCTCCTCCTTTTGCACCATTACCAGAAGCACCACCAGGTGAACGATCAGACACGCTCCCCCTTTTCCCCTCATCTCTTGCTTTCTTCCTCTCAATGCAACAGTTTAACATCTAACAAGTTAAAGGAACAAAAAAAAAAATTGTTTAGCAATTATTTCCCTCATGGAGACAATCACACAGGAAAACTTGTAGAGTCACTGAAAAGGTCTTACAATTCTAAAAGGTAACAATTCCACTGAACTTGTTGCTATAACAGAAGTTTTCTTAAGAAATGAATTCCACACCCAAAAAATAAAAGCACAACTAAATCTACAACAACAACATATTTAGCTAATAATTGCTATAATTTTGACTGTTTCCTTAGGAGAAAAATCATTCTGAAATCTGGGATATTTACCTGAAGTTTCTGATGCAGTAAACAACATCTCAGATCTGGAGAGCCATTAGCTAATCTAACAAAAGGTAGAAGTGTAACCATTATCAATTATAAAGTTGAATCTTTCACACACACGTGGTCTTAAATCACATGAAATCTAAAAGAGGGACAAATACCCACACTGAACCCACCCCCACCATTTGAACTACACTGTTCTTCCATTGTCTCAGTAGACAAGCCCAAAATTTAAATTACATGTGTTTCCCAGAGGTCATTTCAGGAGCTCAGAGATCATTCACACTAGTGTGAAACACCCTGCATTTCCTGGTCAGTTTTCCAATGGGAAGTTGAAAAGGAACTGCTTTCAAACAGGAACTAAGCATCTTTGACTGTACTTTTAAAACTGCAGTGATACAGTGGAGTGACTGCTATATATTTAAGCTTCTATTTTACCTGCTAGTGTAACCATTTCAAAGTACAAACTAGTGATTAAATGGCCAGTCTGTCACATTAACAGAAAACCCCAAACCCCAACCAAAATACCCCAGCCCTAAAAGCAGGATATGTTATTGCTTTACCTCATCTTGAGAGAGCCCTTGGTTTGGTCTGCCACAAGCTCTGCTGCAGCAGACATAACCTGGAAGGGCTGGAATACCTGAAAAGGCCATTGCACCAGCAGGAACTTAGAACAGCTTCCTCAGAAGAGAGGTGAAACTACATCACAGTAAGTTTTTTTCCCCACCCTCATTCACACAGTGGAGTGACTCTCTAAACTGAGCTTCCCCAGGCATCCTGAAGTTGTCAAAGGAGGGCACAGATGCTTTTCCCTACTCCCTGCCCTTTCCTGCAGTAAGGCGGTAGGGTAATAAAAATAGAAGATAGCATGTGCAATTAAAAACCCCCAAAACTGTCTGTTTCAAAGTCACAGTGACCTCACTCAGTTCCTGGAACAAAGAACGTTTTCTTTGACAAAGGAGCAACAACAACAACAAATCTTACCCTGGAATAAGGTAGTTGTTCTCCCATCTGTAACGCATTTCCAGCACAAACTCTTGCCAAAGATGTGCCACTCCTTTGACTCCTCCATGGTAGAAGTTTATCATACAAAGACATAAAGCTAATTTGTATGTCAGACTGTCAGATGGAGCAGACTTAAACTGACTGAAGAGATTCTAGGGAAGATGTAAAAGAAAGCAAAAAATACAGAAATAATGGCATTTTTTCCAAATCCATGTGATCTCTTTCTTGTTTGTCAATGGAAGTGGCTAAGCAACATTTTAAGCTTGGAAGATACCAAAAACTACAGTCTTCTGGAGAAAAAAGAAATTAGAAGGAAAGAGAAATCACTGCTATTTCTATCTAGAGATTCCACAAAGGTAAATTCCTCTTTCCAGAAGTTAACTACTGCAAGGTGTAGGTCAACCACAGCAAAGTCTGTATGAACACACACTCAAAATTGCTTTCTCTCTGTGTCACTCAGCAAAACTTACATAATCTTCATTCTCTGGAGGAGGATTGCTTCCTGCTGAAGTGCTGGCTCTGTTTTCAAACCCATCTGCAAGTTTGTCAGCAGCATCAGGAAATAAGAACTTGAAGAAAAAAAAAAAATTAACCTTCCATCAGCATGGTTTTCCTGCTTTTCCCACTTTCTCCATAAAGCTACTGCTGGCTTCATACCAGCAATCCCTATAATTAAAACTGTTGGCAGAGTTCAGAAATCAGTTTTAGCCCACTTACAGTACACAGACTTGTAACAACTTGGGCTGTCTCAGAAGCTGATAAATGCAATTCAAATACTGGAACTGACAGCAGATACCTTTAAATCTGCCATAGGCTATAAACCAAATGCATCAGTGGCAGCATGAAGTCCGTGTGCTCTCTGAACCCCACGTGCACGGACAGCTCACTCACCAGGAGAATGGTGTTCAGCACATCATTGTTCAGAGGAGACTCATCCACACCCCTGTGCTTGCGGATCTTTTTCTTGGCACTGTGAACCATGTTTGTGACTGACAATTTGGGGATTGGGACCGGTGCTGGCTCCGTGAGCTTCGACAGCGCGTGGGTGATATCGGCAACCTCTAGCAAATAAAATAAAAGCAATCAGAACAAAATAAAACTCAAACACTAGACCATGTCTCTTTAAAAGTTCACCTGTCTTATTCAGCCTATTTACCTCGTATTGATCTTTAACCCCTTGTAAACCAGAGCTACATCTCTGCTGGCAGGTTCCATGCCTCACATTCACTGTTCTTAGCAAATACAAGCAGCAGAAGGTCACAAATGAGTCACAGACTGTCCTTGATTTAATTCACCAAATAAAATCTAGACTGAGCTGGCTGCAGATAGCGCCTGCTGCAGCAGCACTGCTACTGCAGCATCACCAACAGAGTATCCCAAAAGTCTGCTGAAGACTCAGTGTTTAAACCTTGTTCATACATCATACCAATAAGCACACTGTAGGAACAAAGACTGCTCAAGCATATGCTAAAACTTGATATAAATCTTAAATAAATGCTGTATTAATCACTGACCTCACATAGTGTAAGCACAGTTCTGTTCTGGAGTCCTCAGGTAAACTCCTCAAATCAGAAGACTGGGTTTTTTTCAGAGCTGCTGCTGGTGAATTTAAAGTGTCTCTTACAATAAACTGAATTAATATTATTACAAGGAGAGCAGACAAATATAAGTGAAATATTAGCAGCAGCCTGAAAAAGCCCATCCTAGCAAACACTTCAGGAAAACTAAGGCTAAGAAGGCCTAAAGAAACAGTGTTTCAAGCACTATGAGAAAAACACACCCTCCTCAGTCTAACACCTTTTTAAGCTCACTAGCAATCTCCTTCAAAACTAAGATCAAGTACAACCGAGGAAAATACATTGATACACGCCATATTTGGATGGAAGAAGAGGTGACAAGCAGCAGGAAGGAAGGGAAGGTTCACGATATGCAGCAAGAAAAGCAAAGGAGAGGTACAGAGACATCAAAAAGATGGCAGTACTTATATGGCTGGGACAAAGTCTGACTTGCAGGTCAGATAGTTAGGGGAGTTTTTATTGTTTTTTCCTTGAAATTCCTTAAAATGGACAGGATGAGAGCAAAGCCTTTCAAACAGATTAAAGGTTCTTTAAACTGGCTGTTAAACGTGTACTACAGAGCACATCAAAAAGGAGAAAAAAATCAAAAAAACCAAAACCACATAAAACTATACAGACAAATCCGATGCATGCTCAAAACCAACTCTTGTACATTCTAGTCCAATTTTAAGCTTTTATATTCCTGTAAAAACAAACACCCATAACTATAACAGAGGCAATTGTCCCTCTGGGACTCTGGGAGCTAAACTTGTCTAGAACTCATGAAAAATTTCATCACGTAGCCCTGGCCAGAAAATTCCCAGGAGTATTACAGAGAACGTGTAAGAGTTATAAATACCAATCTGAAGTCAAGATAAGGGTACAGGGAAGGTAAAATAACACAAAACAATTAAACACAAATAACACAAATCAACTGGATTTTAGTTTTACCTTTTCCTTCTTCCTCAAATGCAGGCCTTCCAAGTATCTCATCAGTTGACTCCTTCCGACGGCAAAGCTTGAAGAACTCAGTAAGGAAATCACCTGTAAGAGGAACAAACCTTCTAAACTCAGCCAAAAACCTCACTGAATAATGAGCCAACACTCAAAATTATGCCCCAAGCACAGTAATTTTAATCTTTTCATCTGAAAGAACATCTGATAATTTGTTCTGAAGCACAAATATCTTAAACCACATAATGAAAGTTTAGGTGAATGCACACCCAGGCAGCTCTGGGCCACCTCTCCAGAGCACAGCTCTGAGCACAGTTTAATCTACTTCTTCATCCAAAGTAGATGAAACTTGGAAAGTTCTAAAGCCCTTGTCCCCACAAGCTTAAAGGCAAGGACAGACAGCAGGGTGCAGCTCTCCAGAAGTACTCATCCTCCCTGTCAGACAGGTTGATTGAACTAAGGAGATGGATACATGCAGAACACACTCAATAAAATGAGAAGATTCTAGGAAATCTAAATATTCATAGAACACAGAGAAAATTCTTATTCTCTGGAACTGGTGAAATAAGAACAGCAATTAATTTCACGGTACACAGACACAGAATAAACAACAGAAACTTATGTATTTGCAAAGTTTATGTTGTTGAAAAAGAAGCCCAAAACACTGTCCACTCAAAAAAATAAGTGGAGTGGGGAAAGAGATGGATCAGGTAATCAACAATTCAACCCTAACTTCATGACTTAGTAGTTTTCGTTTAAAAGCTGCAAGAGAAGACAGGAAATTCTGATCTCTTACCCAACAGACACTGAGGGTTATCTGCTTTTCTGACTCTCACAGACCACTGGGGTGCTTGAAGAGGATCCAGGTCACTTGCGGGAAAAAAAATTTTAAAAAAGAAAGAAGAAAAAAAGAAAAGAAAAAATTAAAAGAAAAAAAGAAAAAAGAAAACCAAATGCCAGTAGAAGTATTCAAAAGATGAGTATCTAATTCCCGATAAATGTCACGTCATAAGCAGTGAGATCATGGAAGCCGCAATGTGCACCACATTACACAGGAGAACATGACAAACACTGAAATGCAAGCAAGAGTCCCTGTTCTCATGGGTGTGCACGACATGAACAAGAAACACATGAGAACAATTCAGTTAGACCTGTCTTCTTTTAAAGTGTATTAATCTTGAAAACTCATTTCTGCATTAAGAAAGAAGGAAAAAAACCAATGGGGTTTACTGTTTTAAGTATCGGTATACACTTCCTCTTTAGCAGAAAACCTGGATGATAGTTTTTGGGAGAGGGATGTCAAGCAGTGAATTCTTATTACCTTCCATGCTCTACTGTCATCTTTTCCAAGAAATACGTGATACACAAAATTTTTAAGTCTAACACGAGAATATGCTCAAAACCAGGGGTCTGTGTTCTGCTGAGATAACAACACAGTAATATTTTCTCACACAGAAATGCATTTCAAAAGGTGTTTTCTCAAGTGAGATGTTCTATCAGCTGACATTAGCATTCCTCAAAATGGGTTCTTTTTCACATGCAAAGCCACACAGTGTTTGAGATGACACTAAAATGCAGTGGTGAACCAAAAAAGCACACTTGTAGATATCTGCAACTCAGACAGGATACTCACGAATAAACATCATTGTCAACAACTATCCCTTCTGCAAGGTGAGGCCATGTTGTCGCTAAATGCAGCTCACTGAAACAAAACAAGATTTCAGTCTTTCAGGGCTAGTAGAAAGTGTTCTCTCCATCACAGTTCACACTTTAAAAGGTATTTTTGAGAGTTCATATTTGATTCCCTCTATGTATTTTGTTCTCCAGTAAGTTTTTTCCACTGCATACACAAGAGCAAGTCCAACCCTTGGAAAAAAGCACACCATTTTTAAGGTTCGCCTTGAGGTACATTTCAACATCATAACTTCACAGATAAATGGGGTACTGCAGAAGTTTATAGTAAAGGACATATGAGCTTCAACTATGAATATCATCAGACAATTTTGCAAATGGTCTTATTTGCTATTAAACCATTACGCTTAACAGATGTTTCTGCTGTACTTGAATAATTAAAAATCTGTTGGACATGCTAAGTGGTAGGTAGGCAAAGCTAAGATTTGAAATAACACACCTTTAAGTCCTCCATTAAGGAAGTTATAAAACAGTTTTCTGAACTCTTCTCTTACCTAATAGGATCTTCACAGGCACCAAATGGTAACTTCCCAAATTCCAGGCCTCCAACTTCTCCCCCAACTAGAGCATCTATATCTGGAGAAAAATCAACACATTTTCCATACAGAATTTATGGAACATTTGAAGCAGCATATCATCTTCATTTCACAGCAAAGACTGTACCATGCAGGATGACCAGAGAATAGCTGAGCAGTTAAGGTGACTGAGCTAGGAAAACACAGTCCTAACATACAGTCAAAGTAATTGCTTCCAACAGAAACTGGGAAGTAATCATGAAACAGGACATTCAAAGGGACAGATAAAATTCTTGTAATTCATACTGACGGAAGGTTATTCCCTTCATACAGGCAATGATGATAGCTATGAAGGCAGATCTAAAGATTCAATGTTGATACAAGAACAGACACAAAAGTGCCATAAAAATACTTGGGCAGGAAATCAGTTCTAAGCAGGAAAGGACAACTCCGGCAGAGCAACTCTGCAGAGTGAAAAAACAACTACTTTTAAAATGTTGACAATTTTATCAAAAGAGGACTTAATCAAAAGATCTTGGAGATTCCCTTTAATCCCAGATACTTAAAGATGCCTCCCAGCATCCTGAGGAACTTCCCATGCTATATCCTTCAAATACATAAATCAAAACCAGACAGCCTCTACTGAACAAGAACTGAAGTGGATAATAATAATAATGTGTTGTAATGCCATTATAATAATGCTGTTACAGCATCTGATTGCAATTTTAACTGCATCTGGCAAACTGTTTACAAACAAAACAAGTGAGGTATTAGCACAGATAAAGTATCTGGACAACTTAATTACTCAATTCCTTCTTCAGAGAAGAAGAAAGACATTTAAATTCTTTGGTTTTATTTGAGAAGAGCTAATTGAGTGATGGTATGTAAGTTACAGGCCTAGTTCTTCCCAGTAAACCACAACTGCACATGGCAACAGCAGTAAAATTGATGCTGTCCATTTCCAGTTTCTGCAACACACTTTGACACTGGCTCCCTTAACCAGAATCCTCTAAAAGAACAGAAGTTATTCACACTGCTCAAGAAATATGACCAGAGTGATACAACTCGCCCATGACAAACCAGGGACCCTGACTCAGTGAATAACTATGGCAAGGCAGAGACAGACTACAGAAAACAGACTTTGTGTCTGCAGAAACAATAAAAAGATAGAATCTGTGGAATTCATTTCCCAAGTTCTTTAGGTAAACTTGGTTAACCAAAGAGGAACTATCATTTAAAACAGCACTAATTTTCTCTCTCTAAAAAGCAGGATTCTCTTTAAATATATGTTCAGCATACATTCCTTAGCTACAGAGCACACTCCTTCAAAACACAGGATTTTGATTAGTGTACTTGTTTTTTAAGCAAAGGAAAGCCAAACAATTAGATAACCAGACCAAGGCCACATGAGTTCTGTCTCTCCAAATGTATCCTAAATACTTCAAGCTTGTTATGTAAAACTACTACCAAGTCAAGAAAAGAACTTGGACTTTTTAACTGTTCCTCCACCTTTTACCTAAAACATCACATCACTAATAAAATGGATGTTAAGGAGGAACTAATATCTACCTTTTTCCTATGAGTTTGTTTACCTTTGAGAAGTTTATTATTTATTTTATTCTACTACCTGTACAGAAATAGGTCTGTTAAAAACAAATCCTTGATACTCAGGGAGGACAGTGTCACCATCAAGCAACAATATGAGAGATCATTTTGAGAGTACCAAATGAGTAACTACATCTGTTTTTCCTAAACAGCATCACTATGGGATAAACTTATCAAGTCTGTTCTAAATACTTTAAATTTAAGACTATATAATATTTCTCCCCTTTTTCTCTTTCATGCGAGGCTACTGTAACAAAAGACTTGTTCAGAAATTCTTCCTGCATTAAATTTAGTACTGTGTTATCAACAACAAAAATCCAAACCTTTACCTCAAGTGAGGTCCATACAGTATTTTCTGCTTTTCCCACTGTTAATACACTTAAATAGTGAAGTATCAAAATAAGGAACTTTATGAAAATAATTGACAAATACTCCCACAAATACTACTAGAACCTGAATCCAAACATTTCCCTAAGGAATTCAGAGCAGAATTCTTCACAGATTCATAGTCAGTCACCCTTTTCACTCCACACAGATACCACCATTTTAGAAACATCACTATATTTCTAAATGCTGACTAACCCTCATGTTTCCAGGCACAGGCCTACCCAAAACACCTGTCCCAGCCATGAGCCACAGACAACTTGAGAGCAGCTCTAAGCTGGCTCACCCATCATACAGAGTGGGATTGGACTGAAGCCTTTCTTAGTAATGCAGAAAATCTTTTAATTCTTCTGGCAAGATACACAAACATGCTCTTTTGCACTGACTGTCTGAAAACAAGTCATTGTGAGGACACAAGTCTCCTACCTGGTGGCTGCTGTGGCCAGAAGTACTGCTGCCAGTCCTGGAGCACATAGGTAAGGCGAATAGCCATGCTAACCGGAGGCAGGGGTGTTAAAGGGCAGCCCTTCGAAATATCAGAGAACAAATTCAATGTAAAGAGTAAATCCTCTCTAACACTCTAGCGGGCTTGAACATAAATTATACATATACATATATACATATATATATACACACACATAAAACACCAGTTTTCTACTTACAATCTTGGTTCTGAAGATGTCCAGCAGCCCTGATAAATGGGTGTACTGGCTCGGCACCTTGCGCAGATGAACCATCTCGAAGTCCGTGCGGACGCCCGGGCCCTGGCACTCCCCCACGTACATCCGGCGCCACTTCTGATGGATTTGCACGAACAGTGGCACCTGACTACAAAACAGGAATACTTAAAACGTCCTGCTGTCTTGTAGTCTCTAAAACTAGCTGAATATTCTAGCATCATTTCAACATAATTTCATCCTTTAGAATATACTTTCTCTTAGAGGAACACACTTTTAAACACTTAATAGGAATCAAAGAAAAATACTGTTAATGTCATCATTAAACAGAATGCCTAACAAACTGTCATGTCAGTCACAGCCCTATTCATGACTTCACTTACCTCATTTTCAGTCTATATGAAATTTTTGAGGAAGATTAAGAAGTTATTGTTACTACACGTAGGGAAGAAATCCTCTTGCAAAAGTAGTGTTTTATCAATTACCAATTATTCCAACAACTTCTAGCAGCTTTTAAAAGCCTTTAAGGGTTTTAAACAATAAAGAAAATAAACAAAACATTGATTCAATCTTTATACATGGGGATTTTTTTCAGTCCTTCTCTAATAATAATACACTGCAAATACAAAAAACTTCTGAATGTATCTGGCTAACAGTTTAATACTTCCTCACAAATGCAGTATGCTGGAGTTTTACCGGGACGTGTAAATAGGTTTATGCCTTCACCTACCAGCCAGTGTTGCCCAGTGCAATGGAAATGGAACTCAGCAAAAGGTTACACTTGGATTCACTAACAACAGCATCGTTATTTGCAGCTGGAGCAATAACCACAAACTCACGTAAGCCGTACCTTGAGAGACAAAGAGGAAAAAAGCACATTTCTAGTCTCTGGCATGCCAGCTGAAACACAATTTTTTAAAAATACTGTCACCTGGAGAAGCTAATTGTCACCAGGAGATTGTGGAATCTGTTAATTTGATGCAAGTACCTCTTTTTTTAGAGAGGTCAAGAACTGAGTGGGCATTGAGTACTGCAGATCCTGAAATCACAAACTACCTGAGCTTAACAGCATTCCAACACTGTAATGTATTTGACTGGGAGGACTGCCAGGTCTAGCAGTCCTGAGGTTTTCCAGTTTATATTAATAACGACTGAAACTGTTTATACATACTCTAGAACCAGTGCTATTATGTGCTCAAAATTTGCATTACTAAGAATATCGCTGTTGTTTCTTAAGGTGGTGCAGCTTTCCTTTTTAGGAATGCACCTAAGTATTACATATATAAAAGCTTGATTAATATATGAAATTGAGACAAGTCATTTACCAGAGTAAAGACATGCCCACTATGGCGGGCTTATTTTGCACTCCTTTCTTGTGTCCAGTACAAAGAATCATTTTACTTAAGTTTTAACTTTGAATTGAAAAAGAACTATACAACTGATTGTGCCTGATTTTCCAACTGCTATGCTCATTTGCACTAGAGATGAGAGGAACACACGTACCATCTCACCAGACAGTGGGCTCGAGGAGGAAAGTCATTGTTCATGCACAGCAAGTCCTGCATTGGCAGAGGAAGGGCATCTGTGACAAAAATTGATACATAATCAATGTACCATCACATCCATCCCACTCACAAGAGGCTTGTATTAGCACTGTGCGAATGCAAAGCAAACTAAAAGCAGAAATGTCAGATCACACCCATCAGACCTCAGAAAATCCCACACAGACACAAACGAGCACAGTGTGGACTCCACGTTCTGACACTGTCTTTTATCATTGTCCTTACAGCTATGGAAGGGAACTATCAGGTACCTTCTCCCAGCTCCTCTTTCCCATCTTTGTCACTGGGTTCTTGTACGAGATAATGATGGGTAACCGAGAACTTGAAGTCTGCAAATGAAACTTCATCCGATTTCTCTTCCCATGTTCCTGTGGTGAATATACCCTGCATATAAAAAAAAGAAGATATTATCCCATAAATTTAGGTTAACATTCATTAGTCTTTAAAAGTATATTGCCTACAGGATCAACAATGTTTATTCATGTTTTTCTACTGCCTAATGGCTAAGCATAATCTAATTTCATAAAGAAATTCTCACAGCTCTTCATTATAAAGGTAGCTGGATGCTAAAATCCAGGTTGCCAATAATCATGTTAATTCCAAAGATCAAGTATCATCTTGCAGTCTATACGGCAATAAAGATTTGCATCCTCCCATATGCAACTACACATCTGAAGCATATGCACCCTCAACTTTACACAGAGACAGCAGTTTCCCACCTGGGATTTCATCTCTATCTAAACCATTCTGTGCAAATATTACCTTGATATTTACTTTCACCAACAAATGATCATTTTTATCTATAAGTTACAAAACATCTGTAAGGATAACTAATTTTTTAAACAAAAATACAACATGGGAATGTCTAAGAAAATCAGCATCACTGCTCCAACTAAGACATGTAGGAATATAGGGACAGCTAAGGTGCAGTTCATTAGATAACTTAAGTTTTTATTCAAAATACTCTGTACCTGACTAGAATGAAAAGTAACACAGTTCCTCTGGAAACACAGCAGGCATTCCATACAAACCAGCTGAATTTATCTGCATTACTATGCAGAAGAGCTCAGCAATTTCCTCTGCATTTCACATGACTGAGAAAGCATCACAAAGGCTCTAATTAGACTCTGAAAAAAATCTCTCCCATTTATGAAACACACTGAGTCACAAGTAGCACTGTGCAAACCTCAGCCATAAGGTTTAAGTACATGAGGTGTGACAAAGGCACAAAACAGGACAAAAAGATTCCTTAAGTATTTAGAGCAGCCTCAAGCATGTTTCCAGAGTCAAACTGAAAATAAAAAA
>VYZQ01076909.1:0-31383 GCA_013400655.1 Mystacornis crossleyi
TTTTTTGTTGTTTGGGGGGTTTTTGTGTTTTGGATTTTTTTAATAAGATGACGTATACTACGGAGTAAAGTATTTTCCTCCATCAGTGGCAGATCTAAATGCAGAATCACTGCTTTCTAGTGATGTCTGCTAAGAGAGCTGCCCTTCATTGAAATTTTGGCTCAGAGACTTGGGGCTTGGTTTCTGTTTACCAGACAGCAGCCCTCTGAAATGCTCCTGAATTCTAGTGTCTAACTGCAAACTAGGGCTCTGTTTCAGGAATGGAATATGAACAAATCACACAGCAAACATTGAAGCAAATTCGTTACACTATGGAGAACAGTTTATTACCTGTGACATAATGAGACTTGTTTCTTTATACATTCGGTAAACGAACAGTACAAATGTATTTTTCTGTAATTCATTTTTGGATAGATGTTCACAAATATCTACTCTGTTACAAACAGGCAGTACAGCAAAGGTGTGTTCTGTTGGCCAAGTATATCAGGGGAGAGGTGGGTGCATTTGCTCAGTACATCATGTAGTAGATGGATTGGTGGGACCAATATGAAAAAGAGCTGAAAGGCAAGAGGTGCTTTGAAACCCCAAAGTCAGTCCTGTCTATAAAGAAGAGGAACAAGTAATAGAAAAGGATTTCACACATGGGAATTAACTGATTTCTTATTGTTCTCGTGGCAGAGATAGCTCCACTGTTCTGCTTAGAGTTTGTTTGGATTGAAACAAGTATCCCTGAGAAGCTGGTGAAAAACTTCTTTGATCTTCTAAGACAAGTTGAAATGCTTACAGCTGACTCAAGAGGAAGGAGGGAAAGCAGGTAAATCAGAGGTGTGGCATTCACAGGTTTTAAGTCTATACCTGAAGACAGTGAATTCTGAGGAAGGTAAAATATTAAACTGTGCCTGTGATAGGAGGGTAAAAGTTACTTTAAGGCACCATTTCCTTGAAGTTGAATTAACTCTGCTCTTTTGCATATTTCTGCAAGTTATGCATGAACACACAGACCAGCAGCCTCTGGCATTCTCTTACCATAGTGAACAGTCAGCATCCCAGTCCACTCAGTGACCCAATTCTGTCTAGCCTGACACCAAAACAGCCTCTGGGAAGGCCCTTTTTTCTTCTACCTTGGTATCTACGGGATGAAGTCAGGAGTTCGCTGAAGAATCTCCGGATTGCGCCATCACCCATGGACATGCTCTCGGGCTGGTCCCTGGTGTTTTGGATCCACTGGAGTTCAGTGTCTTGCTGATCAAAGACACCTGCTGGGATCAAGTCCTCTTGCTCATGGTCCCTCTCTTCTGAGACCGGGGGATGCTCCAGGTCCTCATCTAACAACTTGGACAGACTCTGGAAAAAGGGAAGAGTAGAAGGTGGAAAGGAAAGAGAGGAGAAGGAGGGGTTTGGGGAACTCTCATTATTTCCATATTAGCCATATTCAGTGCTAAGTTTAAGGACATATTTCTGAGCTGCCAGACTGCCAGTTGTGTCTTTCCTGGAACTGGGTATATGGGATAAATTGTGAAAAAATTGAAAAAGGCCTGATAAATTGTGAATAAGGAACAAGAAAAAAATAGTTTCTATCTAAGAGAATTAATGCAATGGCAGGAGACATGCTGAAATTGGTTCTGAAGGATTATGTTACACATTTCTTTACACACTGGGAGGTTACTTCATATGTGGCAATGCCAGCTCCCTAGTGCAGTAAATGAAATGTGTTTTATAATGACTTGGAATTCCTGCACAAACAAATACACATAGGTACACATACACACATTCTCTTTTTCTTATATTCTACACCTGGTAGTTGCAAGCAGGGGCTGCACTGCAGCACAACTGAGCTGAGGAGGAGATTCTGCAGGTAAAACCCCTTAATTCCTTTTTCAGCTAAAACCAGGGGCTTCAGGGAGGAGCATGCAAGTGACTGCTCTAGGGCTTTAGATCACAGTCCGTCCAGAATAATTTCTTTTACTCCAAAAGCTTATTGCTTCACTCAGTCACAGGATCACCCTAAATGTACAATCCCCTAACTGAACCCACAGGAAAAACCCCCAAACATTTTCCTTTCAACTGCCTCATGTGATTAGAAATTAAAATCCAGTGATCAATGACTTTAGTTTCCTCTGTTTAATAAATCTGCGTCTGCTCATCTCAGCATTCCTGCTGTCAGGATGTCTCTTTAAGCTGGGGTTGGAAGAAACAGAGCTCATCTGCAATGTCTAATTCCTAAAGAAGCATCAGTTTCTTCCAGCTCTATTGAGCAGCCAGTCACTTACCTGTAAGATGGAAATGGATCTGGCCCCTGCCTGGTTTTGGCTGACAATAAGCAGCAGAAGGAATCCAGGGCAAAAAAGAAATTTCAGATTCATGTTTCGTGTCTCTGATTCCTCTTCCCTTAAGTCTCTCCAGTTCAATGTTGCTTCTGTGTCTCCAGCTATCAGCATTTATATCTTCCTCCAACCCCTCCCAAGTCTACCTTTTGAGTTCCTGCTAGTGCAAGGATTGGTTTGAGGTTTTGATCTGTTTTCGTCGACCCAGAAGGAGGAGGTGGAGGAGGAGGAGGGAGGAAATAATTCTCTTTTCTGATGGTGAATTAAAGGAGCATTTTCCACTTAGGCAATGCAGCATCATTTTGCTGTCTTGGTGCCAGTGATGTACATGAGTGAGCACAGCTCAGTGTTCTTGGGCTGACTGCTAAACCTTTCTTTTTCATCCAGAGAAAAATAATTGTGAGAGAACTATAAAGTGAGACAGGAAGTGAATGGTATCCACGACACATTCAGCTGGCTCCTTTGTCACTGTGAAGCACCAAACCAGAAAACATGCTGTGTAAGAAATGAGTGTTATTGCATTGCAATAACATAATATTATAACATAATAATATAACTTATTAATATGATGTTATTGACTTAAGAGATGAAAGAGTGTGATTTAGAGAAGAAGGGAAAACCCAGTATTAAAAATATGACAAGTTGCAATAGTTAGTGGCCTGAATGACTGTGAGTGTGGCCAGAACCAGGGTGACATGCACAGACAACTTCTACAAGGCTTAAGTTGAGGAAGAAATTTCTCTTTCCCTGGCTCCAGCTTAAAATAGTTCCTTTATGTGATCTTTCGTAGTCTATTGTGCACAATTTATATTAAATCTGCAGTCAGTCTGAAAGGAAGAACAGGCTTGAAATTTGGATTCACTGAAAAATTGAAATGTTACTGAGTATGCAGTAACACATCTTGCCCTTTTAAGGCATTTTTGCACACGTGATGCAGAGAGTTAAAGGCCATCAAGCTGGATCTACATGGAGAAAATGGAAATTAAGGGCCATCTGGCATTTTTCATCTGATATTTGAGTTACTGAGAGCTTGTAAACCAGTTTTCAGTATCAACTTGTTGGTCCTGGAAGCTTGGAAAAAATAATTCTGTGATGTGCCAGCAGCTTTAATGTTTTCAATGTTTTTTTCATGTGCAGACCAGTTTAAGGCATAATTTTAAGTGTCTTTAGAAATGGATGTTGTAAGGAGACATAAACATCCCTCTGTGATGGAAAGGGAAGCCTGATGTTATTATACTGTTGGGATTTCTTTGTTATTGATGTTGGTGAAAACCACATTTGATATGAATCTTATGCCCTGAAATCCCCTTGAAATCATCATCCCAGAAGTTTGAGGTGTGTACTTTGCAGTGTAACAACACAGTAAGAAAAGTTCAGGGCAATTTCAGGTTCATCTTTTCTCCTCTGCAAAAGCCCAGGATTATTTTGTTGCTTTGATTGGCTTGTCACAGGTCTGCATGGTGTGGATAATAAATCTTCTGGACCTCAAGATCTCTGAAGCTGTTTTGGGGTTTTGCTGAGTTGTCTCTCAGGTTACTGTTGGACATTCATACACTAGTACAGTCCTCATCTATGACTATGTTGGTAAAAGAATAATTAAGGCTGGACAGGACTTCTAGAGGTCTGCGGTGCAATCTTGTGCTAAAGCAGAACCAACTTAGATGAAATTTCTCAATGCCTTGTCAAGTTGAATTTTGAAAACCTTCAAAAAACAATGATTTACTAATATCTACTTGGAATTTCTCCTGTTGCCATTTGTGTCATTGCCTTTCATCCTAATGCATTGCAGCTGGATGCGGTCTATAAGCACAACAAAAGGACGTTCCATCTCCCCAGGCAATGAGATTCCATGCGAATGGGTTTCAGAGAGTGCTGCATAACCCAGACACCAAGGGCAGCTTCAGTCCCGGTAGCCCACAGCTAGGTTCAGATCAGATTTGGTGCAATGGCAAGAAGTAGTTAGAAACAGAAAGCCAGCCTGCAAATGTCTCTGCTTTACATTCCAGATCTTCTCAGGGCTCAGACTAGCATCAAACGCAGTGTCTGAATATTCACAGAGATCTATCATTGAGGTGGTGCAGCTGGGACAGAGACTTCAGCACAAACGTCAGCCTATAAGAAGGGAGGAACCCCTGAGGACAGTAGAAAATACTTTGGAGGTAGGAAATGGCTTTGCGTCCCTTTTTGAAGTGTTCCTTTGTATAGTAAATCCTTCATTAGGGTGGAAGGAAGTATCAAGAAGGCACCAGGTTGATGTGTGTTGCTCATCTCCAACAATAAATTCTTTCCCAGTTTCCTGAGATATTTCTCCTGTATCAGCAGAAATCTGATTAAAGAGTAGGATTAGGGCAAACTATTCTTCTGGGGTATACCTGCCTCATCCCATGAGGAAGCCGAGCTCTGACACTGATAGCACATCAACTAGGCTTAGGTAGGTATCATTAGAGCACAGCTGCAGTAACTCATCTTCCTCCTTCCTAGCTCAGTGACCCCTTTAGCCTCCGTCTCCTTCCCAGCTGCTCAGGCCAGCATTCCCTGGCTGGCTGAAAGGGCAGTGACGTGTCTGCAGTGCTTTCATCACAGTGGGATCGCCGAGTCCAAGAGGGAAGCCGGCACCAAGGGCTCCTCACTGAGACATTAACATTTAGCTGTGGTCTCCAAGCATTTGCCTGCTGTCCTCCTCCCATGCCCTCTCCCAGCTGGGCTGGAGCTGGACTGTGCAGGCTCAGTGCATGGTGTCACCTCGAGCCCAGGCCTGGCTGGTCAGTGCCCAGCTGCAGGAGCTCTCTGCTCTTCTGGCACTTCCCTGCCTTTGCCTTTGGTGATGGGCTGACAGCAGGGCCCAGCTGCAGGAGGCGACACGGGGGATCTGCAGCAGCAGTTTTCCATCTTGAGAAGGGACTGAGCACAGAGACTGAGCTCACTCACCTGGGGTACAGCTGGCATGTATTGGCTGCATCTGCTCCAGCACAATCCAGAGGAGAGTTTGGTCCCTGCCTTAGGGATGGCTGGAACTGGGAGGAGCTGGGATCTCCTGGTGTCTGAGATAGCCCATATATGGGGAATAAACCAAACCTTCACTATCAGGTAACTTGGAAGGAGCTTCCCGTGTGGGCTAGTCATCCCATAGGGCCACAAGCACACTGTCCTGTCTCCTCTTCCTGTCCAGCACCTTTTGTAGGACGGTAAAGGCCAGTAGACAGAGTCAGTGCTGGCAGTACTCTGCTCTGGGGTCCTGAGGATGTATTTGCCTTTGATCTGTTCTGTACTCACTAATTAATGCTCACTGATGTCTTTGAATGGATGAAGAGGGGATGTTTTCCTCTCTAGCCCTTTGGCATAGGAAGGGGCCAAGGCCACCTGAGGACAAGGAGGGCAGCAGGCTAGCATTTAGTAGCAGGTTGTAGGTGGTTCTGGAGCATTGGGTTTTGATGGCAAAATTTTAATTTTAGGTTTGTTGGGCACATTTATCACATTCCTCTGATGCTAATGAAGCCCAACAGGGAAGCTGCAGTGAGGGAGGGGAGAGCCTCACATGGATCCTAAAATGGATTCTCAAACAAACAGGAAACAAGCTGAGGAATTCAGAGCAATGGCACAAGACCCTGGTGAGAGGCAGAGACCTAAAGAAGTACTCATATTCCATAAATCCTTCCCTCATACTCTTTTTATGCTAAGCTTCATCTCTAACAAAATGAACAGCATCTGTTCATCTTGTTTTAGAAAGGTGGGAATGACTACGTGGGCAAATAGTTACTCACACTCCAGCCGAAACATGAATTAGCTGTGGTTCTAAGCCATGTAGGTCTTCTTAGTCCTGTGGCAGCCAGTCTTGCTTCCTCATGACCTTTAAGTTGGATCTCGGAAATTCATGGGCTAATGTTGCACAAAACTGCTCAGAATCCAAGTTTTTCATTCTCTGTGTTTTATGAGACACCTTTGGTATTTGAACCAGGGTCTAACTCGTCTACGTGTTACTGCCTTGCTGTGGAAAGGCTGGACTTTTCAGTGGGAGCAGCTACACGCAGTTGTGGTGTTAGTCTGCACTTCCTAACCTCTGACAGGAGAGAGAAAGAGAACCCTTTGTGGGCAGCATGGACATGACTATCCCCAGTTGTTTTGAGCTGGGACATTTATCCAGCCCAACTCGGAGGTCCCTCCTGTGAGATCCCATCTGGGCTCTTCACTTGGTTATTGAGGTGTGTGGTGACCTCTCCTGGCGAGTGGAGAACGTGCCTCAAGTTCGAGAGCAACTTCTGCGTAAAAGAGAAAACAGATCAGACACTGAGAGGTTTTGATAAAATGATTACTTCATAATCAAAAACACGGTACATGCACAAGGGGCTGAGTGGCTCTTTTTCAGGGTTTAGCCGTGGAAGTGTGTGTGAGTGGTCATGTCTTGGGAAGGCCCATGGTATATGTGTGGTATATGAACAATTGTGCTGATATTTAAAAGTTTGAGTGTCATATGAATGGCTGAGTTTAGTTCCAACACTAGATATGTTGATCTGGACTCTCATAATGGATTTTACAGAATGTAAGTTTGTGTAAGAAGAGATGGGTATAGGGAGGGCATTTCTTAAGCAATTTGTCTGGGATAGCACTTCCCAGGCTTTTCTTTGCAACTCAGCTCATCCTGGCATAGCTGCAAATAGTGTCACCAGTGCCCATTGATCAAGGTTTTCTTGCCAAGCAGCCAAATCAAGGGGCAAGAGGTCACACTATCCCATTGTGCTATTTATTGCTGCATGCCATTTGTCAGTGTGGAGCGTGCAGAAGGAGAAGCCATTTCTAGAAATGGCTAAACAGCTACAGGAATGAAATGGCACCTGTCCTAGAAGTTGCAGTGGTTGTTTACTTCCCTTCTCCCTCCCCTAACTGACTGGTCATGAACCTAAAAATAACCTAACTAACTAAAAATGTGATCATTACATAAAGCCTGTCCTCCACAAAACTCTCAGTAGGTTTTGTTTAGCCTGTGAGAGTGGCACTGTACATAACTTCAATTTTGTATTCCTGGAGCAGAATCTCAGTTGTCCATTAGTTTTGACATATCTCAGATATGTGTTTTGAGAACAGGGAGGTAAGCTACCCTGATTTTTATTTGGGATCCATGCATGTCTTCTTCTTTCTCCTGCTAACATTTATGGTCCTTTTCATCAATGCTTCTCATCAGTTCAAGTACAACTGCACACTTGTATGTACCCATACTTGCTTATTGTGATTAGAAGGCAAATCCTTCACGTCAAGCATTGCCAGCAGTTGGTTGTGCCAGCGGGGCCATTCTGGAATTCTGTAGTGGATGCATATTAGGCTGCATGTGAACAGAGAGCCCCTTCTTGCCTTGGGTGGGTGAGCTGCAGTGGGAAGCATGCAGCTTCATCTAGAGCTTAGAAAAGCTGCTCTCTCTCAGGAACTCAGTGTGGCTGTGGTGGCTCTTATCACCCACTGTTCTTGATTTGATAACCCTTCTTTGTTTTCCCAGAAAATACTCACTGTGTTTGCCAAGCTTCTGGAAATAGCTGCAGCCTTTTGTGGTGGAGGGTGGCATGGCTGTGGGCCAGAGGGGCAGGATATTTTAGCTGTTGCTTCTCAGCACAGTGTGATGGGCGAGCAGCCTTTCAAAAACTAACACTCCTAAGGCTATGATAAGGTGCTCAGGCTACAGGTCTGGAGGCTGTGTTCATGCTTGAGATAAAGTCCACTGTCAGCACCACATTCGCACCTCTCCTGTCACACCAGGCACCCCATGGTCCTGCCATTCCCACCAGTCACTTGCTGCAAAGCCTCAGCACGGGGGGATCAGGCCCCGTGCTGCTGTCACCAGGGGCTGCACAGCTCCATGTGCCCTTGTGGTGACATTGAGCTGGTTAGAGGGAATACTGTGGGGTGGAAGGGATTTGTCACCAAAGATTGTCACCCAGAACTTTGGACTCAACCACTTTCCCTTGGGATGCACTTTCTGGATAAAAGAGGAATGGGTGGAGTAGTGTATGCCAGGTGTGAGCTGGGGGATGTACAGTGACATGGCTGGTTCCCCGTATGGGTGCAAACACCAAATGCATTTTCTGAAACAACAGAAATCAGGGGCAGGCAGTTAAATCTGCCTGTAGATGCTGAAGAAGGCAATGATTTCTCCCAAGTTACTTACAATCTCACTCTGTGAAAGTTAATTTGGAGTAAATTGTTTAGGGTCTATGGGCTAGCAGAGTTTTCTGGAATTACAGAAATTAATTTAATTAATTTACGGGGACAAAAGACACTTGCGTTAAGCAACTGAATGCTGCTAGAAAACGGAAGCTTTTGGGGCTGTGCCGATGGGAAAAGAATCATTCCTGTAATCAAGATAGTTTAATCACTGCAAAACCCAGAGTTTAAACTGGTCCTTCAGGATGAGGACTGGTTCAAAGGCTTCCACCTACACGTATGGTGTCAACTTCAGCTCACAGAAGTGCTTCTTTGTAATGACAGGGTGTGTCATTCCCACACTTTCAATGGACTTATATGGATGGGGAAATAAACAGAATTTTTCACTAAAGTTCTCTGTTGACCAAGTCATGGGAGAATTAACGTTTCTACTTAAGTTAATATGACTGTTAACCTTACTGGGAAGCCAGGGAACTGGTTGCTGTCGATAGCTGCACAGGTACAGCTGCAGTTCTCTCTCCCTCTCTCGAGGTGTTTCAGTCCAAACCTTGAAAGATTTTCAACCTATATGGGACTAAACTCTCTACCGGTATAAATGTTACAGCTCTACTGCTGCAGGAAAGGCTTTGGCTCTTTGCACAAATAAAACCATTGGCGTACAGCTCCCAGTGAGCACAGTCAGCTTCATGTGTGCCAGTCAGCCAGTAGCATTTTTACAGTTTGTTTGTACTCAGTGGAGCAGTCAGGCTTGAGTAGCAGCTGCACTGGAGGGGTTGTTCAGTGTGTCTGTGTGTGCCTGATAGGCTGTAGGAAATACTGGACTCACTTTCCTCCATGGCCTGTTAAAAGGGGGCCCCAGGTGCCACCCTTAAGCCAGAACTTAAACACCCCAGATAACATTGCTGTGCCCCTCTGCAGTGAGTAGAATGAGTCTAAGTTTGATCTATGTCTCTCTGAACTTCCTGATCATGGGAGCAATATATTCCGTGTATCCATTCACTCTATCCCCCAAGACTGGGTTCCATCTGCTCTGCCTTTAAAGTTAGATGGGAAAGAACACAGCCACACAATCTGCTTATTATAGAAAATAGTGCTTCAGTGCTTTCTGAAACATGGGAGAACCCTCCAAAGGGTCTTCATTTGAGCACTCAAAACCTGTCTTTGAAAAAAACCTCTTTATGAACTGTTGCCTATGCTTTAAATGTCTTAACTGTGTTTAGTTAAAACCAACATATCAGTATGAATTGCACAGCAGATAGAAGCCACAGAACCTCAGAGGCAGAGGATGTTTTTAGTATCCCTTTCCCACTGGAGATTCTTCACATAATTCCTGTGTTGTTTGACCAAGAGGATTTGTTTTACCCTGTCACCCCGGCGAGGATAACAGCACATGTTTTGCGTAGTGTTGAAGTGTGAAGACCATTGTGAGCCATGACATCATATCTCAGGCCAGAGCAGATCAGGAAATGACCAAGAAGGCCTAAAATATTGGCCATGGGAAGAATGAACATTCTTTAGCCTAGATAGGTCAGATGCACCTGACAAGTCTAGTAGGACAAGGAGATCTTTCACACTTTAGCACATGATGATATTTTAGTGCAGAGAGATGGTTTGTGAGAGGCAGAGGTGAATCAGGGTGCAAATCCTCTAGATGACACACTAATAAATCAGAGCTGCTCTCACACAGTAAGGAGTAAAGGGAATATGGGCCTGAGTAGCTAGACTGCTCCAAATCTCACCTTAATTTAGCTTCAGGAGGCTTAAAATGAATTCTGGATCCCAACTTCCAATCACTGCTAGAATAGTAATTCCCTCCAGATATATCAAAACGACCAGTGAGAAAAGACACATATATTAATGGCTATGGCTTTTTACAGGGGTGGAAGGGAAGGAAGTTAGTAATAGAGAAAAACAGCAAACTACATTTTCTAGAAAATTTAATGGTGTTTTGCAAAAATAAATTGTTATAAATATTGGTTCATAAACTGAATAGTTTCAACTATTTTTAACTGATGTAAACCAGAAGATTAGTCAGTTTAAAAAATGATTTTTAAAAAGGGAGTCAGGGAGGTTTATAAGCTAAATTATCTGTGAGGTCTTACTCAGTGGGTTACAAAGCTGAGTGCTTGTTTCGATCCAAGGTTCCGTGGGTCGATCACCAAAGTCAGAGCCAACATGAACGTTTGGGTTCACGGGCTGGGTCATTTGGACTCATTTTGCCCACAGCGCGGGAAACCTTTGTTAAAGTTCAAACAGAGCTGACTCACAGATAGGTCTCATGTTCTCTTTCTGCTGGTTTTGTAGGCAATCTGTTCTTTAAACTGCTAGAGAACATTTCACTCTGTTCATCTCTCACCTTGTATCAAGTACTGAGAGCAGGATGACTTCAACTGAGACTTAGCTGCTTTAGGGCTTTTATTCTGTAATTTTATGGGGGACAGGATTGACCACTGATTTAAGTATTGCTTTGAGAAGTGGGAATGTGCATGACTGATGATCTGGCCTGCAGTCCAAGCAACTGTTTGTATTTCTGCCCTGCAAAAATGTGTGTGTGATGCACCCCTGTGGCATGAATTGAGGTTGTTGTCTGCATCTTTACAGTCGTAAGAGGCAAGAATGAATGAGAGCTTTTGCAGGTACTCAGTAATTGCCTCATGACCAGAAAGTTTCTACTGGAAGAGGGTCTGCATTTAAAACTTTCATACTTCCCCACTGTAGCACTGTGTGGCTTTCCAGAGCTATTTTTTGTGCATCCCTAATCATTATACTACTGTACTCTAAACCTCAGAAGAGATCTCTGCTCGTGCAGGTCTGAGAGCTTGACCTGATCCTCCTTAGCTTAGCTTCAAAGCAAGTACCTTCACTGAGGAAAGGAAGCGTCCCGACCCTCCAGGCTGAGGTTTTCTAGGCCCAGTGCCTACCAGTTTGTTCCCTAATGATCCCACCAGCCTGAGACTGTGAAGCACAAGAGTTGCTGAACCATGTGTAGAAGGCAGAAAGCTCAGAAGGCAGGAATTCCTGGAGCAGCAAGAGGAGAGAGGCATGACAGGAAGAGGAGGCTGATACTTTGCTGAAGAGCGCCTCACAAATAGTGCAAGAATACCAGTTCTCCGTCCTGGCTCCAGATTCCCTTATCCGGGAGCGCCGGGCGGTGGGTCCTGTCGACACGTCTGCCTCGCGTCCTGCTCCGCACTCACCGCCCACAGATACAGAGTGGCTTGAACATGTTCCAGTGCTCCATCCCTGAGCATCCCAGGACCCTTCCACGCAGCACCCTCAGGCAGCCAGGTGACATCACTGCCAAATGCCGTGTAGGCACTTCCTGTGTCACATTCCCGTCTGGAGAGCCTCTTGCCAAGTCCTTGTCATTCTACACAGTCTTCTTAGGAACAGATGGTCTAATTTTAACACGCCTGCCACAAACACCTTCCTGAAATAAGTTCTCACTCTCTCCTGCCTTGTACTTGAGAGTTTAAAAACAAAATCCCTCATCCTTAGGGTCCAGAGTTAAGGCCTGTAAGGCCTAGGAGGGAGCAGGAGCCTGTGCCAGAAACTGCTGTCACTGTTAGACCCATACTGAGCTATGAGGATAGGAATGTTCCACAGAGGCACACTCAGGTGATGTGCATCACAAAGTTGCATGGATCTGATCCAATCTGAATGAGTTGTTCTCTATTTCAAGGACGTTGCAATAGAAAGAACTTGTTGTTTCTGGTCTGGCTGCAGCCAGACATGATATTGAAAAGTGCAACAAATGGGCTTAGTGTCCTCTGTGGTGTGCCTAGAACAATTGCTCTAATCACCATCCTTTCTTTTTTAGGGGTTTAACTAGGTGAGCACTGGCCTAGAAGTCAATAAACTGGTTCTGATCCTACAGTGATGTCAGCTCCTATCTGGCTGTGCTGTCCTTGAAGGGCATGTGCAGCAGTGACCTGCTTTGAGAACGAGTAAAAAACACTTACAGGAGAAACAGGAATTACTGTGAAGTGAGGACAAGGAGCACAAACTCCACAAAATCACTGGGGACTTATGCTCCTGCTGTTTCCTTTTTCCATGGAGGTATGTGAGCTCTTGAACTGAAGGATCAATGCAAGCCCGAAATGCTGTTTTTAATTAGCAGAGTGTAAAAGGCCACATCTTTAAAGAACCCTCTAAACAGGAAAGGAAAATGTGTTTTCAGGCAGCTGCTGTCTTTATGTTGCCCTCTTGGGAGTGACACCCTTATGTTCCTTTTGACCTGGTAATTAAGCAACTCCTTGTACCTGCAGGTCAGTTGATCAGGTAATGGGCTCCTTGCAGTCTCCAGTGCACTATGTCTTAAAGGATAAATAGAAAAAGGAAAAAGTCCTTGAGGATCTCACTGGATCCCGGCCTGACTTGTCCGTGGGGCCTTTTCTGAGCAGAACTGCAAGCAAGGAGCAGCAGCCCTGAGGCTGATCCCCAGGGCTTTGCCAGGATCACTGTGAGGTGGGAGGCTGTTAGCCACGGCAGCTGCCCAGCTTGCCCCCATTCAGCTGAGGACTAAAACAGTGTTGGCTCACATAAGGTGAGTGAAAAGTGGTTGGTGTTAGTGGATACTCTGAAGGTCAAACCCCTGGCTCCAGCTGGGCTTCAGCGGATGATAACAAACATGGCAGTAGGGCTTCATGTGCTGAGCATCCCAGCAGGAGCTGGGAGCACACCAGCATGGTGGAGAGAGGACAGAAGGGACTTGGAGGATAGGACTTCTCCATTCTGGGTGAGCACCTGAATTACTCCAACTCCTGCACAGGCTGGCATAGCATTTTCTCTCTTCTCTAGCAGGATCATACAGGATTTTTGAAATGTCACTGGCAAGAATTTTGTCAAACTGATTGATTTCAATGAGCTAGTTTTGTTTCCAGCTTCCCACTCTCCTCTCATTTTGACACATCTTTATTAGCCAACTTCTTAACATCCTGAGGAGCAGTGCAGAGCCCACAGGCTGGGTAACTTACTAGTGAGTTTGGGAATAAGGACCACCTAGAAGCTGACAAATACTCCAGAACAAGCATGTGCTGTTTTCTACTTCATCTTATCAATCTGCCTCTCTTTTTCCCTGCTCTCTGGTTTCAAAGGCACATTCCCATTTATGCCTTGTCATCAAAGACTTGTTTTAGCCTTATAGCTTCTCTGCCCTTCTCCATCTCGAGAGGAAAATGCTGTGACAGCTCCTTCAGTGATGTTCCCTTCTCCGGCTGTCGCTGTGTGTGTGACCTCAGTCCCGGTTCTCTCGGGGTCCGAAGGATGCTGGCAGGGCTGGGAATGCTGCGGTGCTCGGGCCCGCAGCGACACCTCGCTCCCGCTGTGGGAAGTGCTGGTTGTTGTCTCGGGAGGATCCAGCTGTGAGGTTTGCGCATCTGGTGCGAGGACCCGGACAGTTCATTTTTGAGGCTTTGCATCCCATGTGTCTCAGCAGTATGACTGATGCAGGATGGCTAAAATATCCCGTTATGATCTTTATGGAAATGAGGTGTAACCTTTGATTGGTACTGGGGAAGACCGTGGAGAAACTGTCTTTGTATGTCAGACTCAGAACTGGGCACTTTTATCCCTGCAGGATTTCTCTAGTTGAAGGTATATCTCCGTGCCTTTGGCTAGGTTGAAATCCCCTATACTAAACTTGAGACTTTGAGTTAGCCTGATCCAGAGCAAGGTTTTCAGTCCAGAAAATATTTCGTGGTGCCAGTCTCAGAGTTAAGCCAGGCAACCTGGTATAGCCTTAACCTTCATCCAGTCCAAGCCTTGTTGTAAGTTAGGCATAAACAACACAAAAATCTTTGGGAACCAAGCCACCATATCAAAGCATCAGCCACTTGCATAGCAAGGAACACATCACTTCCTTCTTCCCTGAGGAGGGTAAAGGGACTGGTCAGAGTTTAACCAAAGCATGTTTTGTTAATAAACACTAATTTCCATCTATCAAGCACACACATTTTTTCTAATTTAAAAATCCACACTGAAGCCTCTGAAGAGATGAAGATCAGAACAGGCTCAATTTTCCATGCAAATAATTTGCTTCTGATCTTGACCCAGGATTTTCATAACAATTACAGACAGTGTGGGGCTGCTGTGTCTCTAAGCTGCCTGCAGTACCCAGCTGTCCCTCTCCCCATGGAGATCCTTTCATGCCTGGCTCTGAAGACAGATGGGCATCTGAGACATTTTCCTTCACTAAGCTGAAAGTTGTGGCTCTTCAACCACATTTATTCCTGCCTCTCCTTTTCCTGTTTGTTTGGGGTTTTGTTGTTGTTTTTCCCCACATTTGGTCCCACTTGATGAGTGCTGACAGGAACCAGATGAAAAGATTCCAGCCTTTCAGTGTCAATATTGGACATCAATCTAGATCTATATATGTGTGAATACATGGGATTGTGTGTTTAAATGTGAACCCACGTGTGCAGGTTCCACACATCTCCAGTAATATCATCATCAGGCATCTTAAAAACACACCACACCACCATCCCCCTGGATTCAAGAGACTGACTTTAAAAAGAGGGATTTTTGGTTTGATTTGTTTGTGTGTTGTGGAAGTGGCTTTCCAGGATGCAGCTTGCTGTAATGTGATTTACCTTTGTTTTCTTTGGTGTGAAAGTATTGGAGAAAATTCCAAGTTAATGGAAAAATCTGAATCACATGCAGATACCTTTTAACAGAAATGAAATTGTATTTTCAGCCATGGAAATATTCCATATAGACGAGTTCTGAGATGTGGGGAGGTGGGAGGGAAAGTTGTGTTTGAGATGAGCAAAGTACCTTACTAGGTTGTTTTATTAAGTTGTAAGCCTGGAGTGACCATTGTGGCCATTGATGCAAAGTCCTGCATGAATTCAATCACTAAATTTGCTCAAAATATTTCTTGCTTGAACTGGTGAATACATTTTTAGAACAACACCTGATCTTGATTCATAAAACACCAGTGCTGGAGTTAGTTCTGTGTTTCATTCTTTCTCATGTAGAAATATGCATGTTACATTTATCATGAGGACTTCAGCCTCCAGTTTTGATTTATTTATGTACAAAACCAAACAGTTCTTCAGTTGACCTTCAGAGATACTACTTCAGGCTAAGCTTGGAGCCACACACACACTCCTGCCGTGGCTTTCTCTGAACTGACTTAAAGAAATAGCTCTTGGCTTTGACTCCACAACGAGTCAACTTATATGAGCTTTTTCAGTTCTTCTTATAATAGTCAATCGAATGACAAAGCGATACTCCAACCAGCTTCCTCTGAAACTCATAAAGCTCCTTTATTTTAGGAAAAAAGAAATTATTAAAAAGCAAGCCCAGTTGCAACTTTTCAAGCCTGACTTCGTCTTAAATTCACACCTTCATTTGTGTTGCCTTTGCAACCATTAAGCACTGCCTTGCCTCCTTTAGAAAGAACTTTAATCTGCTAAATTTCTCTTATGCTCTACATGAACCTGTCAGTTGGCAGAAGACAGGCCAAGTCCTGTCCCCCACACTTGTGCTCCTGTTCCCACTTCCTGGAACTGCTAAAAGAAGGCAGCAGGCAGGATGGGGTTCATGAGATGTGCAGCTTGCTTGCAAATGAATTGAACTCTGCACAGAGTTACTAATTGCCAACATGAGAAAGTAATTCAGTTTGCTTTGATTTCTCTGAGTCATACATAGAAGAGGAATTGACTGCTCATCACTGCAGAGACTCTTCCTCCAAGGAAAGAAAAGCAAATTTCAGTTTAATGGGAGAAGTAACTTGTCTTTCTCACATCTTCCACAGAGCTGGATTGCATCTTTGCCTCACCACCAATCCCCCTGGAGTGTGATAATGGAAAAAATGCGTGTATGGAGAGGAGATTCCACTGTAGTGGAGAGGAGCTGGAAAGACAAAGTGCTACAGAAACTTCCTAAAAGCAATTCAGTGTTGTTCTCACTTCATTTGTATCTCTGAAATAATTATAAAAAAAAGTTATTACCTTTTCCAGCAGGGTTTTGCTACTCCCTCTCCTACTGTCTAAAGTTACATGTTTTGCAGGCGATGGTTCACTGGGGAGCTGTAAAGGCCAGCTTGAAATAAGCAGCTTGCTGTAATGTGTCAGGGTCTCAAAGTGCCCTCACTATTCTGGGTTTGGTGGCTGCATTCTGTGTCACCTACAGGCGTAAATCTAGAATGGCTTTCGTGAAGTGAGGGTCACACTGCTGTACACCTTTTACCTACCAGTCATGCTCCTGATGGAACCCCACCTGCACTTTTATAGCTTCTTGTTTCAAGACACCTTCCTAAATTTCTACTGGTGTTTTAGGTTCCCATATTAACATACTAGCTAGAAATAGCAATTGTGGCTAGGAGCAAAAAGAGAATGGAGCTGTGTGTGCCTGGGGCCGTCCAGTCACTTCTTACACTGTCACATCTCAGCTACAAAACCTGGAAGAAGCTCATTTTTCCATCTTGTTTTAGTACCACATGACCTATGTTCTAAATTGGCACCTTTGCCACCTTCCCCCAGAGCAGGTGAGCCCAGAGAAGGGAGGTTCTCCTGGAGGCTCTGTTGGGAGCTGTGGTGAAAGCCATTCCTCTGCTTTTGGCTCACTCCATGGGTGACACTCTTGGGGCTCCAGTCTGCTCTGGAACTCTTTCGAGTGTGAGTGTCCAGGCTCAGCTCATCCCAGGACATGGCAGGGCTCTGTGCAGCCGGAGCTGCTCCCATACCAGCCTGTTGACAGAGAGAAACACATATTAGAGCTGTGTTTGCACAAAGCAGAGCCCTCTGCTTCCACTGCAAAGATGCAATTTCCACATGTCCCAGTCTGTAGTGAATGCCTTCCTTATCTAGGAAGGCTCCCCCAGCCAGATGTTCACCTCCTTACTTGTTGGACAGATCCCTGGCTACTTTCCATCTTTTTTTTCTTGGAGATTACTGGATTCCAGTGACACACCAGGCTGTCATTTTGCACACTGTAGTTCTTGTTTCCAAGAAGCCAATAGGTTTTCATTTTCCCTTTGCCCTGGACAAGAAAAGGAGACAGCAGAAAACAGCTGTTTTCATGGGATATGAAGCAGAGCAGGGATCACTATGGCCAGAGCTAATCCCTGTCCTGCATTTGTTATCTCTCCTTCTCTCATGAGTGGCTGCTGATCAGGGGAAGAATTATAATTTATGTGTGGTTTGGGTGCTAATAATCTTTTCTATTCAGAGGTCACTGCCTTGCTGGTCACTGGCAATGTTGCTAAGGGTTTAAAATCAGCCTTAAACCCATGTGTCCTTGACTGAATCCTAACACTTTGGGCCATACTCATGTGGTTCCATGCAGGTGCAGACATAGCAGCCGTGTTTCAAAGTACACAGAACACTTTTTCATCAACTTTGAGGAGTAATGTGTAGCCATTTCCAACTGAATTAGCAGAAGAACCTTGGGGATACGGTTAAAAGTTGACTTGCTCTTCACAGAAAAGCAATGGCCAAATCTGTCATCTCATCCCTATCTCATTAAATGCCTTTATTGTTGTAAAGTTACAGAAAAACTGTTACCTTGACTTCAATTTCTCCTCTCAGTTCAATTTCATATGCATCATCTGTGAGAAGGGCTTCATATGTAGCAGAACTGATATGGATCTTCTGCGCTAGGATTCAGAGCAGAGCAGGAATTAATGCTTCCCTGAATCTCAGAGACCACACACCAGCCTTCCTGCATTTATCAGCCCAGCGTTTCCACCTCCTCTTTTGGCATTAAGGGATGTGACTCTACATGCCCATGCCAATCCACAAGAGTTTCTCTTGCCTATTTGGTGCATGTGCAGGGATAGTGGGGATGGCAGGTCAAGGATGTGCTGCTTCCTTAGATAGATGGTAATTAGTTCTCTGATCTGGGATGGTCTCAGAGAATGCTCCTTCTCCTCTAGAGACCTTATTTCACACTTGCCTGTGCCTGATGTGAGGGGGTGCTTGGGGTTTTCCTTGCACTGCAGTGCCTTAGAGGTGCAGAGCACAGGTATGGGTCTGGCTGGACACCCGGATCCTGCCTGAGGCACTTACGCAGGCTGGTGGATTCCATGCGGGAAGCTGTGTTTACAGTGTCCCCAAAGAGGCAGTAACGAGGCATTTTGTACCCCACAACTCCAGCTACACAGGGTCCTGAGAAAACACAAGGCAAAGACACCCCAAAAAGAAGCAAATGGTAAGAAGCAGTAAGAAGTAAGTGCAGGGCAGTGTCAAATGCCAGCACCTTTCCCAGTCAGTCTGTATCCTCAGAGAGACCTGGGAACTGGGAGTACTCCGTGCATCTGAGGCCTGGCTGCACAGTATTTACTTAGTGAGAGAAGTCACAATTTGATTAGCTGTAGCTAATTGATGCTATCACCAATACTAAATTGCCTCCCAGACCTTTCCACACTGATACTGGCAAAAGTACTTTCACCCCCCTGTTCCTGCTGGAACCAGGAGAAATACTTATTCTGAGGTGTGGGGAGAGGTAGCAGCTCGTACAGAAATGCAGAATTCCTTTCTCCTCACACAATTGGACGGTGTCCTATTCTGTTTTTCTCCTGCCTTCACCTCAACCCACGTACCTGTGTGTATCCCAGCCCGCAGCTCCAGTCTGCCCGTTGGCATGTGAGGGATCACAACCTGCCACACTGCTGCCACCAGATCCAGGGACATTTTGGCAATCTCATCAGCGTGTTTGGTGCCATTCCTCTCTGGCAGGCCACTCACTACCATGTAGGCATCCCCAATGGTTTCCACCTAATAGGAAGGGGCATGTGTCACTAAGTGGCAGGCACTGAGCTTTCCTTTGGAAAGAAATTCAGAATAAAAATCTATTTTAGCTGTCCAGAACTTGCCAAACTGTGGTGTAGTCCCTGTACAATGGCAGGTCTTGTATCTCATGGATTTTGGCCTCCTGGCCTGGGGTATTTGACATTCACCAGAAAACAGAGTAAGAAAGATTTCAGCAGCTTCCAGATTCCTTTCCTGTGGGTTTGTACTCACCTTGTACACATCGTAAGACTCTATCCTGGTGTCAAAGCAGACATACAGATTGTTGAGCATCTCAACCACTTGCAAGGGAGTACAGGAGGCAGAAATGCTTGTGAACCCCACGATGTCCGAGAAAAAGATAGTCACCTGTTACAGGGAGAAGGAGAGCATGAAGCCAAGATCTCCAGGCAACAGTGGTGAAGCCTTTGGAGAGTTTGGGGATTTGTGAAATCCCAAGCACAACAGCCTAAGGCACAGGCTGCACGCAGAACCAGTCTTGCACAGCTCAATAGACACAATCCTAAGTTAACAAGCTCTGGCTCTGAATTGACAGATAAAATTATACTTACCCCCAAAGTTTATCACCTGCACTTCTGTGAATACCTCATGCTAATGGGAGACTGAAGGCCAAATGATTTGAATTTTGTGAGCAGTGATCAACAGGCTTCTTATAGATGTATGGTCTCATTCTCCTTTAAAAGTGATTTAAACTGTGATAGGGATCAAACTAGGTACCCCAAAACCTGTGAAATAAAGTCTCAACTGCTGTCTCTGCTCTTGTTGAATTAGAAAATATTGACTGGAATTTGTTTCTCCTCAAATGATATTTGTTATGATCAAGTAATTTACAGAAAAAAAATCACTTTTTTAAAAAATCAAACCTTTAAAAGGAAGAATAGAATTAAGGAAGAGAAATGTGCATTATAGGTGTTGGCAAAGAATTGTTTCTTCTCTGTGCTGAGTTGTGTCTGTTTAAACTCAAATCGTCCTTGCTAATACCATTTAATCTGGAAGAGCCACCTTTTCACTCTCTGCCTTGGTTCAGCACTTTTGATGTCATGACTATTGTGGATAATAATTAATTGTGCAATTACAGGTTTTTGTTTTGATAATGACACCTACAGATTAAATGCAAACATTCATTGCTGTGTTTTACAGCTGAAAGTAAGGGGGTATCCAGGGAAAAACAGAGAATAGAACTGCAGTTACTGTAACATGAGGATTTGGGCTGAGAGCTATGCAGCACAGCTGCTAAATTCAACACTGACAGCAGCAGTTCTTTTATTCTTCCTCTTTTACAAGGAGGAGACTAATTTCTTGCTCCTATGAACTCATGATCCAATGCTGCTGGCTGGCTGTTGTGGGTAGGCTCTTAAACACAAAGACAGTTTGCCAGGATAGGATGTTTGACACCTAAAGCTATGTGTCCGAAAATATCAGCTCTTCTTCCTTCCTCATCAGTGTAAGTGCTACATAGCACATTGCACAGCTCTTTCCAAAACTCATTGGGAATATCTGGATTTCCATCCACACTCAACTCTGGATGCAAACCCAGGATCCTCAAAAACATGACAAGGTAGGTGCTATTTTAGGTGAATACTTTTCTACCCTTGGTGGCAACATCCTTTCTGTTTGCTAACCTGGTCATAGTTTTCTGCCTCAACTTTTTGGCATTTCCTTAGCTGCTTGGCCACAGGCTTTGGCAACATCTGGTGCAAGAGGTCCTCAGCTAGACGCCTCTCTCTTTTCAAGTCCTCTGTCTTTTCCTTGAGGTTCCTGGCATAATTGTGTATCCCATCTGTCATTTGCTTGAAGGACATCAGTACGGTGGGGTAAATGAGACAGGCGACCACCAACAGACTGATCTTAAGGCTTATTGTGGACAGGATTTCCTTCGATTTCTTATGCAGCTTTTCCTGTCCCTCCTGCAGCAGGCAGCTCTGTGCAGAGTGCAGTGCCCTTACCGAGGCTTCCAGGGACACAAAGTCACCTGAGCCCAGGAATGGGGTAAAGAAAGAGATTCCCTCATAATGGGTGAAATGAAGAGACAGATTGACATTATCTGTCCAGCACTTATGTGCAGTCTCTGAGGAGAAGAGAGCATAGCTCAGAGTGGCAAAATGTTGATGCAGTGTGGTTTGAAGGTTCATAGGTGCTGGCACTGGCTGAGCTTTGAGCACGGTTTCTCTGATTTGGATGATGAGTTTAAAAGCTACTGTGTCCGCCCAGTCAGGATTCTGTCTCATGGCTTTGAGGTCCTCCTGGGGACTCCTGAAACGTTTGAGCAGTTTAGAGATCACTCTGGACAGCACCTGCCTGGCTTCAGTAACCCCTGAGATATTCAATTTGTGTCTCAAGTCAGTTATGTAAAACCTACAAATGGAGATTTTCTCCTCCTTGCACCGGCAATTCTCACAGTACAGTTCTGCTTCACTTGCTCTGCACAGGGAGTTTAAATTCCCCAAGAGCTGAGAATGGAATGATCTATTCCTTGTGTCTGCTACTGGAAACAGCCAACTGTGCCTTTCTTCCTGCAGGAGAGAGATGAGGTGAGTCGCCCAAAGGTTTTCACAGGAGGCAAGTTCCTGAAGGGCTTTGCCTGTGTTTTTCCATATTTCCAAGCTGTTGCTCAAATCAAAAGAAATGGCCCCGAGGAGGCTGCAGAGGGAGACCATGCATGCCATCAAAATCCTTTGAACTGTTTTTCTACCACCAGCATTGGAGGAGGGAAAACATCTAAAAGAAAGAATTAAAAAAAAAAACTAATTAAAAAAACAACAGTGGTATTGTCTGATCCTGGGAGTGTTTCTTCCAGCTCCTGAAATCATAACTGGATCTAGCATTGATATTTAACAATTCCCATGCATTCTGAAACAAAGCACAAGGAGCATGCATTATCTGGATGCTTTTTAAAGACATATTTTATTATATTTTTTCCACCTGACATTAATTTTAAAAGAAAAGCTGTATTTAAGAGACTGCTTCCTTGACACACTCTGATTTGCAAAAACAGATGAATGATACAGTTTTTCTGTGAGAATAAAAGCTAATAAAACCATTTGCTGTAGGTTTTATTCTCTGTGATACTTCTCTCCAAATCTTAAGGGAGGCCATGAAAAGATGGGTTACTTATTCCCCCAGTGATTCCAGTGATCACAGACTGAAACTGTTGAATTTTTTTAATCAAACTTTGAGAATTTTTTCTTAATAGGCATTTCCAGATGATGAATAATTTCTGTTGATATGTTCAAATGAGTTCAGATGTTTTTTACAGTATTGCCTAAAGATTTCAGAAGGAAAATGAATCACATTTCTATTTTGTTTCAGTTTTTACCAAAGCATTTGCCCATCCAACTTTTACTGTTTGAGCTTCATGATTACCTTTCTGTCTCTCTTTCATGCTGCACATAATGGACATCCATGCTTCATACAGCAAAGTGACCTCTAATGATTTTAATTTTCAAAACTATTGTTCCATCATTTACAATCTTACATTAACTATACTCATGAAAAAACTCAGGATGTTATGCTGGAGCTGATGACTCCTGAATAACTGGGCAATCCTTATTTCTACTGAGAAAGAACAAAGTTCTGCCTAGTAAAGCTGATTGAAAAAAGCCCTCCTCAGATCCCCTGTTCTTTCAGATATAGGAAATCACACTTTTACTCAGGCCAATAAAACACAATGAAGCCTATTCTTTCTCAGCAGAGGCTGATATTAAGCAAAATTAATTTTTGCTGGGCAGAATGGTGGTCAATGGTTGTAAAGTAGAAGAAAAGTGATAAAAATACAGTCCCCGAAGACAATAAACAGCCATGTTTTCTCTTATTACTTTAATGCAATTTATGTTTAATAATATATTTACTTTCAGTCCAAAGGTTAACTTCTGCAAAATATCAAACTAAAAGGAACTGCAAGCCTAGAAAATATATCTCTGAGCACTTCTGTTCTCACAACAAACTTCCAACCTTTTCCTTACTCTATCTACTGCTTACCTTTGGGTCACTTGCCCTCCATTTATAATCATTCCTTTTACTCTTGGAAGCACCTAATGAGTGCCGGGGGGGAGAAGAAAAACACAACAAAAATCCACCTTGGTTTTATACTGCCTATCTTCTATTACAATGAAAGAAATATATAGAGGGACTTCAGCTGAGTACCGAGCTTTAGTTGAGTACTTGTGATTCTGCTTTGCTTTGCCAAAAATCCCTGTTTGTGCCCTGTTTGTGGCCGCTGACAGTGACTGCTCCGAGCTCTTCACCTGAATGACTTAAAAACGAGCAGAGAGGCCATGGAGGAGACAGGTCTGCCCTCAGAGCTGGATCTTGCCCTTCCCCTTGCTGGCCCCGAGACCACAGGTGGTAAAACCTCTCTGTAAAAGCATTTTGCGGTGCTTCCGCACTCACCTGCAGGGACCTGCTGGCTCCTGTGCTGCCTTTCCTCCGGGCATCGCTGGCTCCGAGGAGTCCCCCTCGCAGCCTCAGAGTCCTGCTACTGCCTCCAGCCCTGCGGTGCCTCCCTGTACCCTCCTCCCCGAGCCCCCGGAGGTGTTTTGGGACGCTCTGACTCTTCCCACTGCCCACCCTCCGCACAGCGGGCTCGCCCCAGGCGAGGCTGGCAAGCTCCAGCCCGAGGCAGGGGACAGGAAAAAATATCCAACGTTATCCCCAAATACGGGCTTGCCAACATTTAGGAAGGAGTGACAGAGACACGTGTTTTGTTTTCATCTTGCAAAAAACACTGTTTATTGCACTAGTGTTTGGTTTAGTACTTGTGTTGTTAAAAGTGTAATTTCCCAGTTCTTTGTGATCAAAAGTGTCATGATTATGACTTTATTCAAACTGCTTTCCTTCTTGGCATCTCTCGTCGAGTTCTCATTGGATTAGTTGGTTGCCATAACCTACAAAAATGTAAAACAAATGAAAAATCAGATCATGAGATGCAGGAATTTGTGAACTGTATGTGTTGCATCCAAGTCGCTGGATTTAATAACTGAAATAAGATTTTTGCTTCTCAGCTGAAGTTTATATTAAATTAAAAGATATTTGACGTTCCAGACTTGAGCTGCATGTGCTACCTTTTAGGATGCAATTGCAACAATCAATGTATTGATGAATGCAAATTTGAGTAATCACTTCTGAAATATACAGTAAATCTTTATGACTACAATTAAAGTTCTAGGATAAAGGGAGAATGAATTCCTATTATCAAAACTTACTTAAATAAGTGGAAAAAAAATTGGATATCTATTTCAGGGGAGGATACTTTCAAATGGTAAGGGCCGAATCAAGAGTGATATAGCTCCCTTAGCAGATGGCAGAAATCCCAGTGAGAGAACCCAGCACAGTGTCTGTGTTCTGCAGCAGCACCTCCCAGCGCCTCACCTGCTCAATCCAGCTGTTGTAGGCAGACACCCGAGTGAAGACAGAGGGTTTCTGATAGTAGTTGCACCCAAGAGAAGAGCCAAAGCTGACAATGCCGTGCACTTCCCACCTGCCATCAGCCCCTTGGCAGTTCAGTGGGCCCCCAGAGTCCCCCTAGGGGAAAGAGGAACACAGTTAATGGCAGTCGTAGTGTGAGCAGCTCCTCTGTGGGGTTTTTAACCTCTCCTTCCCATCAGGCTTCTTTGTCTAAACCCAAGCCCTGAGAGTGGACTCACGTTACAACTGGAGGTGATTCCATCCCCACCAGCGCAAACCATGGTGGGTTTCACTGTCTGTCCCCACCAGGAAGGCTTGGAGCAGGTTGCATAATCCACCACCAGCAGAAGGCCTTGCTGCAGGTCGTCGGGAAGGGGTCCATTTGCTGAGAGAGAACAGAAACACAGTGTCATGCTACCAGCTGGCACTGAAGGAAGAATAAAACTGCTCTGCTAAATTTCTCCTGGGATCTGGGTACCATCACTCCAGGTAAAACACTCCATAGGGGTTATATTAAAGGAGAAGCTGTATATATTTTATAGGTATGAATGTCCCTTGGTTCCGTTTTTTTATATACACCTTAATTTACTAAAAATTTGCATTTCATTAAAAAATGTCTCGTGGTTAGAGAAATAAAGGGCTACTCTTCAGGAGTTTGCAATTTACTTATCCTTCAAGGAATTGCCTCCTGAGCCAAGCTGACACATCTGCTGGACTCTCTGAGATTTTCTTTACTTCATGTCTATTCCCTTATGTGTCTTCAGATATTCAGCAAGCATGCTGGGATTAACACATACACCTGTCGCACACTATTAACATTTGCATTACAATAGCTCCTAAAAGCTCAGTAAAGGCCCCTCAGGTGCATTACTAGCTAAATTACTAGGAAAATAAATTTGAAAGGGAAAAATCATAATGTGTGAGTGAGGTGGGGCCTAATATAATAAACTACCTCACTACACTGAGTTTTGAGGGGCTCTTGAGTACCGTCAATAGTCTTTGCTGTCAATCTCAGAGGAGAAGGCACTTCTGAAATTTTTTTTTTTCTGTGGTTTTGCAAATGCCCAAGTACTCACTCTGCAGTCTTCCCCAGCCAGTCACATAGCAGGCAGTGTTGGAGGGCAGGATGCTTTGGGCAGGGGGCAGGCAGGCCAGCTGAATCTGGTCACTTAAGGTGACGTGCTCAGAGAGTTTGATCAAAGCAATGTCGTACCTGTGGTAACATGCACACGTTAGAGAGTGGGGGAGGGAAAGGGAAGGTTAAAAGGTTTGCAAAATGGATTAAGACACAGTAGCCTGGGTACTCAGCAGTTACACAGCACTTGGCCTATTCAAAAGAGAGGCAACGGAGCAAGGGCCAGTGCATAAGCAGTGAAGATCCCTGCACCCCAAAGCAACGGGGAAATTCCTGGACTGGAAGGCTATTCCCTGAAGAACTGGCCACTTTCCTGTTGGCAGAAAATTGTCTTTTATAGGTTTTTTTCACCAGAACCAAGCATATGTTAGGACTCACTCCAAGGACCTGGAACTGAGGGAATTTCTTTGTTACTGCCCTTAGCCTGCAGCAGGATGTAGGGGTCCTTCAGCCACACTGATATTAATGATCAATAATTCTGTGTCTATGCTGCTAGTAGGAGGGCTTCAAAGAGTGTTATATAAAAGGCTTAATTCCCTTTCACTGTATAAAAGGCTTCATTCCCTTTCCATATCACAAAAGATATCATTGCACGGAACAGCTTCCGACCCAAGCATGAACATGCAAAATGCAAATGTTATTAATCAATAAGAAATTAATATTGTTAAATGCTTTGTATTCTCTTGAGGAGGAAGGTACAAACTGGACACTGTAACAGGAGGCTCTAAACATGAATTTAATTGCCGTAACTCCAGGTGTGTGGGATTCAGGCAGTTTGATTTTTACCGTCCATCTAAAAACTGAAAAGATACCTGCCAGCAGCTTACCCATTTGCAACATCCTGTGGGTCCCAGTTCTCATTAACAATTATCTTTTCTGGAGAAAGTGCAATTGATCCTTTTTCCTCAGCTGCTAGGTTGTATTTTCCAAGAAACACTCGATATGTCCGAGAAGAACTGGGCAAGAAAAGGATGAACACTCAGTTATGCAGGTGCTGCTCAGGCATCTGCATCTTTGGCTCCTGAGAGATTCAGTAAGAATAACCTTGACTGTAACCTCTCATCATAGGCATGGTGTGTCTGGAGCTGAGCCAATGATTTGCCAAGGGCAAAGATTGTGTTCTAGGCTTCATAATCATTTCATCTCTGAGCTGTCCTCTCAGTTCCCGCTCAAGGTTTCATTAACAAACTCAAGGTGCCTCCAATCTTTGCAGGATTCGGCTCATATTCTTCAATGCAGTAACAATTTGGACTGTTTTTGAGAGCCATAAACAGCTTCATTAATAAACAACTGTGTGATAGATATAATATGTAGGATTTATAATAATAATTGGATTTATAATAATAATTTATAATAACAATCCTTCATAATAATGAAGGATTGTGACAAATCCTTCATGTTTTGTATTATGATATTTGGTACAACTTAGTGTTACAATAACCATACGCTAACAGAGCAAAATGGGGTTGTATTTGTGGAAACAGTTTTGATGATGAAACATCATAGCTGTACCTGATCATTTCTTTGTTACACTGCCACATAATATGAAGAGTTTACTGAAAATTATTGATGTATTCAAAATATTTGTGATTATTTCTTCAGGGAGTGGATCAATTAGTTAATTTGTGGATCTCACTGACACGTATATTACAGAAACAGGCAACACAGCTGAATTTTAATAGCAACTTGAAAACATAAGGATGTTCGTAGTTTGTTTATGGAAAATGAAGAGTATACAATTCAGGTAACTTGGGGGTTTTCCCCCTTATACATTAAGAAAATAAAGAGATGTCATTCTCCTGACTGATAATCAAAAGATAGGGTGCAAAACTCAGAGCTTTCAACTAGGAAAGGGATAACTGGCATGGATACGGTTTTCATTGATCTCTCACGGTTTTCATTGATCTCTCACGTGCTGCTTCCTGGGTCAGATTTAGCTTCCTTACTTACCTGATGCAGTGGGCAGCTGTCATTACCCAGTTGGTGGCAATGAGGGTTCCTCCACAGGTGTGATGCCACATGCCATTGGATTTGTACTGAAGGGAGGCCTGGGATCAAGGAACCAAATAAGGCTCAGGCTTTTGCTTACTCATTTTTCATCGCTGTGCTTTGTTCCTGCAGAACACAACTTGTTGATGGTGGAAGACTTTGAAGTAACAAGTTTCCAGCTCCTTGCCACAGAAAAGCTTTTCCTCCTTCCCTATCATCCAAAGCTTGATTTTTAAAATATATCTTGCTTAAATAGCCCAAGTCTACTTGACTTAAAATGAGAGCCTGCATTACCAGCAAAATGTGGCACATTCAGAGTTTTCTTAAAAACACTGGAAACTTTAGGATTGATCAGAACAGAAGAGTCAAAACCTAAGACATGTCAGGCAAGATGCATCAAATGGAATGTAAGAGGTGGTTTTGTTCAGTTGTGCTGTGCAGAGATAGCACTACCCCAGTTGTTCCAGGGAAAGCAAGGAATGACCAACCTGCCAGGGCCAGCTGTATGGTCTTGCATTTTCCCCTCCAACAACTCTGGATACAAGAGGTGGGTAGGCAGGAACCCCGCAGCCAAAGGCTAGAAAACATACAAATAGGATGTGTGTTTTGAAAGTCGATTTGGAAAAGTATCTGTAAGATATGGAATAGCACAGCACCCAGTTACTCTTTCGAGAGACCCATGTAATGAACTTCCTATGCTGTATTTTTTTCTGCTTTGATGCAGAATGTTCAATTTTTCTGAAAAAGAATAGTTGTTTTTAGATTTTAGTTAACATTTTCTTTTGAAACTAAAGCAGAAGTTGGATACATACCTGCAGGTGCCAGAGTCAACACAGCAAAGAGGACTCCAAGCATGGTGCCAGTTCCTGGGTGCTGCAGGCTCAACTCCACGAGCCATTTTATATGGTGTCCTTTATCTCTCAGACATATGACTTAAAATGCAGAGCTATTCCAATACCAATGGAAAACTTGTGTCATTGTGGGATAATTTTTTATATACACAAGTTGCTAAAAAAATCCCCATTTAGGTGGACCTTGGATTCAGGCTATATAAACAACTTGGGTAAAAAGAATTCCAAATTAGTTGCTCGTTATCTGTAGCAGCTGTTTCATTTCCATTGCCTTGAAAGTTCATCACAAAGGTCGTCACAGAGGGAAAATGTTAAATGAATTATTCTAACACTTGGTGGTATGTCAGCAGGAAGTGTCTGATATATTCAGACAGTGGTAGATTCAGATGTGTTGGTGGGGTTGGATTAGTTGATCTCTAGTTGCTCCCTTCCCACCTTAGTGTACAATTCTGTGACTGCTTGGAATTTTATTTTGGTCTCGGGTCTGCTTTTGTTTTTGTTTGTTTTGGTTTGTTTTGGTTTGTTTTGTTTTGTTTTGTTTTGTTTTGTTTTGTGTGTAACTGAATGGCATCTACTGCATTGTACTGACTGAAAACCTGTATCTTCTTTCCCGGATCAAGCTGCATGTGTTTTAGTATGCCAGACTTCTCCAATAAACCAGACTGTAATCACTTTGAAGTGGAACATTCTTCAAGACATACAAAAACCCAGCTGTCCATGTGAAGCAGAAATCCTGGTATGGTGTGGTGAGTCAGATTCCATTCCTTTCCTATTTCCCTTTGTTAGATCAGCAGCACAGCCCTGGAAGAGAACAGGGTTCCTGCAGCATTGCAAATGAGCCTGTGTACACCCCAGAGCTATGCTGAGCTGTGCAATAACACACTGTGAGCTTGTTAATGAAAAAGAGCAAAGCACGTTCACTCACGGGACAAAGCAGGCAAGAGCAGGGATTTACACCCCTCCAGAGCTGCTGCCACAAAAGGAAGTGTCCTAATTCATTACTGACATTTGAGATCAGTGACTAGGTATCAATGCTCACTCCTGTCTCTTTTTTCCTATTTATCTTCTACTAGAGAAACTTTCTATCCCCTGTCACCTTTCCATCCACCAACCACTGAAAACCTGTTGCTGGTTATTTGAAAAACAAACATCTCTATCCCGTAAGTCAGGTCACACATAGGGAACAAACTTATTAGAATGGAAACAAATGTCATAATGCCAGTTTTGTAGCTAGAGCTGTGTTGTACACAGAGACCAAACTAGGGGTTCAAAAATGCTGAAATAAATCCAATGTTTAATGTGAGGGTTAACAAGCAGGAATCCCTGATTTCCAGAGCTTCCCTTCAGCAGTAGGTACTGTTTTGGATGAAAGATGCCTGGAGCACACATATGGAAGGCAGAAATATAGAATGCTTTGCTGTTTTGCCTGCTTCTCAAGAAAGTATTTTCCTACCCAGACAATAGCACTTGAGAAAGCTGCATTTTGAATTGCAAATTATATCAACCAAACCCTGTTCTGGCATCTTGTATTTATTATCTGACAAAAGCAGAAACCAGGATTAACAGTGCAAAATTGAGATTCTATTTTTTTTTCCATTAATTTTTCACCTCTTTTCTTAGTGTCTGAACTTACAAGCTAAACAACATGTTATGCTGCTCAGTTTAACTTCCATGTCACTATCATTTTCACTGCATTCCCACTAAAAGTATAAATTTTGGATGGTCAGTTACTATTTCAACTTTCCTAGTTTGTTGTGTGCTTGTAAACATGGAATTTTGTTTAGTTCTTTAAGCATTTCTGCATTTCACAAATATAACCTTCTGCTCTCTTGCATACTGTAAATAGAGAAACCCTGTTTCTTTTTCCCCTTCTTCATGGAGGAATTCTGGAACAGTTCTTCTGTTATGGAGGAAATGCTCATAGGAACCATAATATATTTAATGTAAAACCGTCTCAAAGCTGTTTTTTTTTTTTGTTCTATGCATGCTTTATGCGATGCTAGCTTATCCATCTTTTCCAGGACTACATAGTCTTCCTTGGAGTCCGTGGGTGTCATGCTGCTGGCAATTTTGCCAGGGAACACCAAATGGCTCAGCCTCCAGCTGATACTGTGGTGACTTGGAAATAGCCCCCTGGAAGCTCTTATCATCTTCATGCCAGATGTTTCACAGAAACTAAGCAGCTCGTGGAACTTTAGTGAGAAAGAGAAGCAGCTTCTGGTACGTTCTGTTAAAGCAGAATAGCAATACTTCCTTAAATACACAGTGTACCTGTGTACAATTTATAATGGACACTGTTGTTTCCCTGTCTTTATTCCCTTGAAGGGCAGTAACTCTGCTATACCAATTAGTAAATGGAATTGTCTGCAGAAAAGTTACAGACACTGAAATCTACTTTTCTGAGGGATGTTTTTCATCTGAAGCCAGACAGTAATCCCTCTGATAATTTCAAGTTAAATCCTGACCCAGTTTTTCCTTGGGACCACCAAGGAAAATTCATTACTTGCTGGATGGCTGTTAAATCTGCTGCTTGATGGTTCCCTGGGATCGTTTCTGTGTTCTTCAAAGTAAAGCTTGGCTTTCATTCCTCAGTATAGAACAAGGTTATACTGAGCAAGGAAATGGAGATGAGCATTACCCTGTGTGTTTCTGTTCCTTGTTGTGCCTTCCAAATTGTTTGTTCCTGGCTTATATCCATTTATATATTATTTTCCACACTGTATTTGCAGTCAATACTAGCCACAGATATAACACAAGGCTCAGTGAAGAGGTGACCCCCG
>VYZQ01076922.1:0-16630 GCA_013400655.1 Mystacornis crossleyi
CCCAGGGCTCTGCAGAGCCCCTCAGAAGGGGTTCCGCCAGAACCGAACCACGACGGCGGAGACCCCGCAAAGCCCCCCCCGCACCTCCAGACCCCGAAGCTGCGCTCTCTGCCCCCAGCCGGCGGGCCCCGGGGGCTGAGGGGACCGGACCCGCCCCGAGTGGGGACAGAAGTTGGGGAAAGCCCGAAGAAAGCGTTTGTCTGACCCTTTCCGAGCCCTCCCGCGGCGGAGGCGGCGCAGGCCGCCAGCACCAGGCACAGGCAGAGGACGGAGGCTGCCGCGGGCTGAGCCTTCATGGTGTCGGCGCGGGCAGCGGCGGCACCCGGGAACGGCCCCGAACCTCCGGACAGGACAGGACCCGCTTAGCTGGATTTTTTTTTTTTCCTCTCTTTTTTTTCCCCGTTTTTTAAAGCCCAGGAAGTGATGTGTGGCGGATGTGGGCGGTGCGCCGCCCTCACGGGTCGGCGCGGGGGAGGCACCCGGCGGGAAGAGTGTGGGGCGCTCGAGACGGGCTTGAGTCCTTACAGGGAACCGGGAGCCCAAGGGCAGGGGTCATCGCATCGGGGCCCCAGAGCCCTGGTGACTCCTCCTGGGCAAACCCCAGCGTTATTCCGACGAAAGCAGGCAGCGGTGGGAGGGGGGTGGTTCCGGATTTATTTTCTCCATCCCAAATAAAGCCTTTGTCACGCTGGTCCCCGGAGTCGCCCTGCTGTTGGGAAGGCAAAACCGACAGCAAGCACAGCGCGTGAGGGAGGTTTTGCTGAGGGGGACAAAGCGAGTGGTGACGCGTTTGGAAGCGTCGCGTCCCGGGTCTGGGTCACCGGGCACCACTCCCTGGCCCGGAGCGCCGGCGACTGCTGCTCCCTGGAGACTACAAACCCCAGGAGCACTTGCGCGCACCGCCCAGCATCTATGTAAATAAGAGTGGGCGGCTCCGCCAATCCGCGGGTGGGTTGGCGTCGTCACGTGGGGCGGCGCTTCCTTTCTCTGTGCGCCTCTCTTTCCTTCCTCGGCCGCCATCTTGTTCTCGCCGCGTGTTGGCAGCGGGGGCTCCGCCGCGCTCAGGTGAGGGGTCCCGCTGTTCCTGTGTCCCGGTGTCTCCGTGTCCTCGTATTGCCCCGTCCCCGCCAACCTGGGGCGGGCGGGGCGCCGCGGCAGCTCGGTCCTGTTCCCTTGCGCCGCGCTGGGCCGTTCCCCGAGGAGAGGCCGAGCGAGCGACCCGCTTGTGCGGGGGCTGCCCTGGCTCGCGGGGCCGCGGGTCTCCCGTGGGACCGCGGTTACACGGGTTCCTGGGGGATAAGCTATGTTCCCCTCCCGCTCCCCGTGCTCTGGGGGTGCCCAGCGAGCCCCCCGGAGCCCCTTCTCCCGCCGCCCCGCCGGGTCCCTCCGTACGGCGATCCCTCCCTCGCTCCCGCTCTTCCCCTCCCCATCGTTCCCGGCACAAAGCACATGCGGAGATTTCCCCATCATTCCGGGGATCGCTGATGACTTGCTGAAGCAGAGCAGCGAAACGCATTACTTTTGCTGGAGGGCTTGAGGCATTTTTTCACCCAGTATGGATTTTTTTAGGGCTTTCAGCCTTTAAAGGTCCCACCTGACCCGTGGGAGAAGCACTGGACTAACTTCCTGGTCACTGTATTGGATGAAGAGCTGCCAGACGTTCTTATAGCAAATATGTCTATACACGAACTTCAGTGAGTTTGGATCTCGCTTATTAGTACCAGAGATTCATTATATGAATACTATTCCAGGTAGTTCAATGATGAATTTGTTCCTGGGCCCTCGTAAAGATAAGGGTGTTTTCCCAGACCCAGCTGTGGTGTGTGTGCTGGTTTGGGTCTGGTTGGAGTCAGTAATTCAGTTAAATGCTTCCATCAGGAAACTGGCATCCTGGAAATGAGTACCTTGGCCTTATGCAGAATGAAATGTCCTGTTGAGTTGCTTCATTGTGGCACAGACAGTTCAGCTAAATGCAGGTCCTTCCTGCTGCAGGACCACTATGGATTGTTTAGGTGGTGTGGCTTTAAAGCTCTGTTCATGTGTGTTTGTTTGACACTGTTTTAGGTAATGTTCTGGAAGTCTAAAAACCCACTGCAATTGTTAAGAGTACTCTTAAAATGGACTGTTACTTTTTTTTGTTACTGTTTTGATGGCTAACTTGAACTTGTATCTTGTTCTTGCTCTTTAGAAGTAGCACTATGAACCAAGAAAAATTGGCCAAGCTTCAAGCACAGGTCCGAATAGGAGGAAAGGTAAGAAAACCACCAGAGATACTTTTGAAAACATAAGCTGGAGTTCATAGAAAGGGAAGAAAAGAATTATTCTTAGGCTTGACCAATATAGGTTTTGTGTGATCTGGCCCATAGTGCAGCTACTTGAAATGCAAGTTTGTTTCAGTTCACAACTGCTGGATAAGCAGTTTCCAGTTTGCAAGCATTGTTTTAATTCAGTGACTTGTTGTGACCTGTGAAAGCTCCAGCTAAGCTCACCTGTTGGGTGTTCCAGTTCTGCCTTTCTGGTTTCCCTGTTGGGGATTTTCATCTTAGTGCCTGCTCCAGGCACTGGCTGTGCTCTGAGCTGTTTCTTTTCTCTGAGCCAGTGGGTAGTTAATATGACCAATAAAAAGGCATGTTCAGTGTGGGCGCTCATCCCCTGCCGTAGGGATGGTTGTACCAAAGTTTGCAAAGTAGGAATTCCAAAACTGCCGTCTGTGGAACACTCTGAAAATGCTAATGACTTGATTGCCAAAGTGTGACCTTTTAAATCACTGCATTTGTTGTTTGTTTTGGAAAAAATATCTTGGGGAAACTTTCTTATGTATTGCTTAATATTAAGTAGTATTTTTGTAGTCTGGTTTAGTGGAAGAGAAAATATGCTCTTGTTTGGTGCTTCTTTGGTTTTTATGCTTAAGAAAAAATTTGAAATTGGGAATGATGGCCAAAGCTGTAGGAAAAGGGAAATAAGATGAGAAGTGTTTTTTGTCTACCAAAATGCATGATAACTTGAAAGATGTTACTCAGCCTGTGGCATGACTTTTGCAGTTAGTGCTGAGAGATTTTGAGTAGAGCTGACTGTTGTCTCTTGATTTATCCCAGGGAACAGCTCGCAGAAAGAAGAAGGTCGTGCACAGAACAGCTACAGCTGATGACAAGAAGCTTCAGAGTTCCCTCAAAAAACTGGCAGTAAATAACATTGCTGGCATTGAAGAGGTATAGTGAAAAAATAAGGGTTTCCTGTTTGAAATTAAATTCAATCTATTGTTTTGGTGGTGGTGTGGTGGGGTTTGCTTTTGGTTTTGACAACAGTTTTATCTTCCAAGCAAAACCATAGAGATCTGGTGATTGAGAGAGAAAGTAGTTTGATTTATTGTTGTCTCATTGACACAAATGTGTACGTACCTGGAGAAGAAAAATTGAAGGTTCTGCTGGCCAAGCAGTGTGTGGTGGAGGTATAAACTCTGTGCTGTGTCTTGCATTCATTGCAGAACAAAACTTCTCTTTATTCTTGACTTTTATGAACTGGAACCCCTGCTCTAAAGAGAAAAGTAGGAAATGTACGTGTACTGTGCAGGCATATCTAGAGCAAGTGTGGTGCAGAATATGAAGGACAGTTTAGCAGTACCTTGAGTAAGAACTTGAGTCTGCGTTATCAAAATTTGGACCTTTTACTACACAAAAATCTCTGGAATGGTTTGCAGTAGTTACAGGAGATGTTTTTTAAAACACTGCAGAGACTCTACAGAAGCAGCTTCTGTGTTAATGTAAGTGGGAATGTGAAGGTTTCAGATATTCCTTGAATACCTCTAATTTACATGTATTAATAAAACATGTTTTCCATAACAGTGTGGAGAGTGACACTCACACGTGGGAGGAGGAGGTTCCTCCACTGTGAACTCAGTGTTGCTGTAGTATGTGTACTACTTGGTTAAAGAAGTGCAATATTTAATCTGTGATTAATTAATTGAAGCAGGATTGCAAGGTGCAGGCAGAACTCATTAAGTGCATTCCTGCCTGCCCAACAAATGCAGATTGAGTGCGGTTTGCCTGGAAGTTTTCAGACCTCTGTTACAGAAACACTTCAGTTTGTCTGTTTTCTTAAGCTTAATACAAATATGCTGAGCTACATGAACTAAAAAAAGACTTGGTTCTTCTTAGTGTGTATTCAGGGGTTTTTTTTTCTGCACAGAGCACAGGATCTTTATTCAGACACAGTTGAGGATTTTAAATACCTCAGTGTGTAGGAAGATGATGCAAAATGTTTCTACCTTGATAGCTAGAGACATAATTGTGGAATGTTTTATTCAAGTGAACTCAAGTTGACCTTGGTAAGCTTCGTGCAGATAAAAGAGTAATGTTGAGTCAAACATGAATAACGACACATTTGTGTCACTTTAAAAGAGGCTTTTAAGTAACAGGATGACTGTGCTTGAAGCCTTTACCATTTCCCCATGGGCAAAGGACAGGACATTGCTTAGTTTTGCAGGAAGGCAACACACCTGGATTTCCTGTTCAGAATATATTTGGAACTCTGCTGCTGTGTGAGGATTAAGAACTTAGGTGTTTTTGTATTTTAGATCTCATCTTTCTTTCTGAATTCCTCTTTTCTCCATGTAACTTAAAAACATTGCTTATTAATTTTTTCACATAAGTATAATACCACTGTTGTGTTGGGTAGAACTCTCTTCCTATGGTCAGACAGAATTATTTTTTACATAATAGATTAGCTATGCCCAGAAGAAAAAGCTTTTCAGCTTTCCATTCTGTCCCCCTTTAAGTTAAAAACGTAACTTAGACCTATTCAAATACGCCAGTGTGAACTCTGACAGAGGGAGCAAAGCAGGCCACTACACTGGTTGTAAATTATAATTCTTGGTGATTCAGAAGGCTAGGGAAGAAGAAGAGAGAAGGATCACTGTGTGATGTCCTTAGTTGTAAGAGCCCTCATGGAATTATTGGGAAGGTACTGGAAGTCTGTTCCAGTGCAGTTGGTACATAAACCCCCAGTGCTGTGTGTGTGCATCCCTGCCTTGAGCCAGTGTGAGTCCTGTGCCTTTGCCAGCTGGCAGAAGCAGGAATGTTTTCCTGGTAGGTGACACAGGTACCTGTGAAAGGCCATGGCTTAACCTGATGTGGCAAGATGCTGCCGTTGGAGCTTTGAATTTAGATGGTGTTAATTCCAGGTGCTTTTATCGTGGTTATGTTACCTTTTAGGAGGAGTGCTAGTTCTGTGATTTTTAACATTTCAAATCTAGATTTTGGGTATTATGCTTGTGTAACAAGAAACTGCAACACTTTGGTAAATGTTATTAATGTATTTAAACAGGTGAACATGATAAAAGACGATGGAACAGTTATCCACTTCAACAACCCCAAGGTTCAAGCTTCCCTCTCTGCCAACACTTTTGCAATTACTGGTCATGCAGAGGCTAAACCGATCACAGAAATGCTTCCAGGCATCTTAAGCCAGCTTGGTGCTGACAGCTTAACAAGTCTCAGGAAGTTAGCTGAACAATTCCCAAGACAAGGTAGGTCCTTTTGGAATCTTGCATAGCTGACTTAAAAGACATATGAAGTACTAAAAGTTTTAACCCAAATTTAGCAACAGCACGTGACTTCTTTCATTCATTTGCCACTGTTGTGGAAGTAGAGGGTGGGGAAAGAATTTTTTTTATCTTTGTTGATTCAAGATTATATAGGCAAGCCCTGATTTAAAAGAAATAGATAAGTCTGGCATGCTGGGATTGCAGGTGTAGAGCTGTGTGTGGCAGAATGCTTAGGGGAAAGCAAGTTCATGTTTTTACTTGGAAAAACTCAACTAGTTCTTTTTTTCAGGGAATCTATTCTGTTTTATTTGTTCATTAAAAACATACTTCCATTGGCATTACAGAAGAAGAAATATGTTCTTATGCTCTACAATTTACTTTGGAATTCAACCAAGACTTAAAAAAACTAGTTAAATTTTAGTGGAAATCTAAACCAAATCACAGTTATGCATGTGATTCTTTATTTTCTATTAATTTTAAAACCTTGGGAGCATGGGTGGAGGAGTGTAGGTAGTATAACTAATACTGTAATTTTAGTTAAAAAATGAAGATTAGGTGCAGTTCCAGGTAGTTGGATGTGTAGTTGTCTGTGTTTGGAATGGAATATACATCACCTGTTCTAATGTTTTCAACAAATAGTTGTTCCTCTTAAATCAGTTCTGATTTCTTCCACATTCATGTTCAGAGTTTAAATGAAAGTAAATGGTTAGTGTTTCTTCTTTAGTAATGTGCAAAATACCTTTTAAAGTTTAGAGACATCATCGTAAGCATACTTCTTTTGATGCAACCTAATCCCAGTAGATGTTGTGCTTTCTTTAGGTAGTACAGGAAGTCAGACCAATGAGAAAAAGTACTTCTGTTTTAAAAGTACTTCTATTTTTTTAGTTCTTGCATTTCTCTAGGTTACCTGGGACCGAGAGAGACAAGGTTTGATGCAGGACAGTTGATATGGAAATCCTTTTTCCTACAGTTGTGGCCCCCTTGGTATTTGAGTCATATGATATGTTGGTCACTGATGGGTACCACATTACTGTTGCATTGAAACATGTGACTTCACTTAAAAGATTCAGTTATGCAGGGGGTTTTCTTTATCATTTGATCTTTTGCAAGATCTGTGTGAATACCCCATAGCATCTGAAAGTGGCTCTGCTAATACTTTGCTGTGAGAATGTCCCCAAGGAAACCTTTGGGTCATGCTGTTAACTCTCAATACCTGGTCATTTGTGTGTTTGTTGCTACTGGGCATTGGGGAAATGCTTGCTTTTTTCACAGGTATGGCTTTTATTTTGTTGTGTTGAGTGTCCCTAATTCTATATCATGAGAACTTAGCACCAAATTTCTTTTTTTAGTGTTGGATAGTAAAGCACCAAAATCTGAAGATATTGATGAAGAAGATGATGATGTCCCAGGTAGGCACATACGCACTTTTATGTCACTTAATATATAAATATTTTTATTTATTCATTTAGTATGTAGCTTTTGATGCGATTATACTCCTTGCTTGCTAAGGGAGGCTTCTTATATAGGACAGCATTAAAACATGACTTAGGATTCCAGCTTTTGAAAAAGGGATTACCTTGTGCAAATACCTTAACTATGAAGTGAAACTAGGTTAGAATAGTTTCAGTGAGGTTGAACAGGTATGTGAGTGCCCAAACAGGGGTTTAGGACAGCAAAATGACATAATTGGCATAGTTACCAGGTTGTTTTTATATCACGGTCTGGAGTGGGAATTTTTATTTCTGTAGTAGAAGAAGAAAAGTGTATGTCAGTGTCTGAAAGTAAATATGGGAAGTTCTTAATTTGGCAGTGAATAATTATTTTATCAATCACCACATTCTACTGTATCCATCAGAATGGTGTGTTAGCTAAAACAACATACATGTGGACCAGAGATTCAATTCCTTGTGCCTTGGCACTGGTTTATTTCTTTGTGACCTTGCGTAAAATTCAATTCTCTAAAACGTCAGGCATTCTTTAAAGAATGCTGATGCTCAAAACTCAACTGCAGCTAGTAGAGCACTTCTGAAAATCAGCTCTTAATCACTTAATGTTAGAATTTTCACTGTTGGAGTGTTTCTGCATTTCTAGTTCTTTGTGTATGTTTAAACAAACAGTATTTTCTAAAGCCCTTTGAAATCTGCCCATAAAGAAATGGTTTCCCTGAGTGTAATTAAGTACTACTTAACCTTTCCTGTAATTAAATGCATTTTCATTAAACTTAAAAAGGTAATCTTCCTGGGCATTACTGTATTAAATATCTTCATCTTTTTCAGATCTCGTAGAAAATTTTGATGAAGCATCAAAGAATGAAGCTAACTAAAACATTAATAGTTCTGGAAGCTGGCATGGACTAGATTTAAGAAATCAGCTATGTGGTTCCAAAGTTTTAAAGAAACAGAGAACATCATCTGTTAATAGTTCAGTAATATAAATATTTTGTATTTTTATGATGCTGTTTGTTCAGCATTTTCTGTCAGTTGATTTTGCATTTTGCACTTACTCCCAGGATCTACTCTTTTGGTCAAAAAGAAAAGTCAGTGCAGTTTGAGGGGTGCGTGTATGTGTGTGGGTGTACGTATAGTGGAGAACAAATTGGAGAACACGTATTTAACCATTTACCCTTTTCCTTTGGAAGTAGAAATAAAATGAATCTTCAGCAATGTTACTTTGATTATCACCACAGTGCACAGAAGGGAGTTAAGATTAACGTTTTGTCCACATTTTGTGACCTGAAGGCATTACACCATTAAAACTTGGGGTTAATTTGCTGTTAACTATTGTATTTGCAGGTGTGTTTCTCAGTGTACACATTTGTTATCAACATTGTGTTGATCACAGGTTTTAGGGGAGATGAGCTGTTTTAGCGGCTTGTTTGGTACAGTAACTTTTAAAAAATTTGGTCTCATCAAAGTGTGCTTTTTTTAACCTTTTTTTTTTTTCCCCCCCTGTCTCTAAGGTTTTTATACAAGCTGATATTTGACTCCTTCCCTGTAGGCTTAGCAGTATGTTCTCATGTTGGTTACTAAAGTATTTCCCAGTCAAAAACACCTTGGTTCTCTACTGTCAGGTCACTTCCTAAGCTTGGAGGTCTGGTTGGTAACAGTCCAGTGCACCAGTTTTGCACAGTAACAGGTTTTTGCTTGAATAACTTCAAGCTGTTCTCTTGGCATGACTGCATTTACTAGCAGCTGATGATCCAGTCTCATTCTTTGGGCACTAGGAACTAAATGCACTGTGTGAGCAATGTTTAGGGTGGGAGGAAAGAGTTGTTGACACTTTGCCTTGCTTCCTGCTGGGCAGTCTGTGCAGTGACTAGCTCTAAAGGGATTTTTTTTTTTTTTGCCTGTAACTTACCTTGGCCTATAACCTACCTCTAGGTTTGGTGTCATCCTATGTAGTAGCTTCTTCAAAACACAAATGCTCCTCAGGCATAAGGAGGACATTGGGAGGTACTGTTGGTACAGTGCAGTATTCATGATTTTCCTTTAAAATGCTTAATGTGAAGCCGTTTTCTCAGAGGCTTTTTCAAGGTTCTTGATGTAATGTGCATTACAGTATAGTTAGACATCATTGTAACCTCTGTCAAGGGCAGCTGTGGCTTACAAAAGCCACTTTTCTTTTTCCTCTACATCTGTCACTTAACTATGGCTTAATTGGAACATATCAGCTTTTGGTGTAGGCTCATATGCTAGAGAACTGTAATAGTACAAGCAAACAGTCCATTCGTTCTGGAGACTTCATGAACCCACAGAAGTAGAGCTGTAGTGGTTCATCAGCTGAACTCCTCAGTTCATTTTCTAGGCTTTGTTCAGTTTTTCCTGTTATATTTTATATACTACGTGGATCTTACTACAAAATAAAATAACAGTACAAAAGAGGAAATGCTCCCCTCTGTGTGTTGTCTCCTCCTCCCACCAGCACTGGCTGAGGGAAGGCAGGTGAATGCAGCAGCTGTTTGATACAGCACTGCATTCTTGGGGCCAGTGACCAAGGAAGACATGCAGGGCTGGGGAGGGTCCTGTTGGAGCTCTAGGATTTCACACTCCCTATACTCCTATTTTCTCTGTGGTGTTGAATGAAACTTTAGTTTGTTGTGTGGCTGATCAGCTGCAGATGATTTGTTCTGTTTATAAGGAGGAGGTGTCTCCACCAATGCTTGCTCAGGCACATGGAATTGCCTTCTGCTGCCTCTGTGAGCCCAGGGAGCAAACGAAGGACATGAGGCAACAGGTATTTGCAGTGTTCCTCCGTTTGCTTTAGAGATACAAGTGAAGAACCTTTCCATTTAGCAACTGTACTGAGTTGGTACATGGGACACCCCCTTCCTAAATACTAATCAGATGCTGAAAATTCCTGCTTGTTCGTTCTGATGTAGGAAGAGTGTCAAAAGTAAGCCTTGGAAACAATGATTCCGTAAGTTTATATAGCTGATTGATTCCTACAAAATACTGATTTAGATTTTGCTCTTGAATTTACATGTTAAACCCTCAAATTTTTCCTATGTTGACAACCAGTAAACCAACTAACTATGCTAGCTTATGTACTTATATTATCTTCAGTTTTATCACCGTCTCTGGAAACAGTCAACCACTTATGATTTGCTGCTGGAAATACTAGAGCTTATCAATCATTAAACTGATTTTAATTAAAAGTAGCCCATAGAGGCTGTTGTGGGAAAAGCTCTTTTTCTTTTGTATTTATTCATGGTATAACACAAACAGTGTTTGTACATGCTGATGGAAATGCAAAGTTACTAAAAATAGTTTGGGGGAGTGTTGGTAAATAAAAGCTCCCCACATTAAGGTGAACATTAAGTTGTTCTTTGCTTGCTTGAAGCATGATAGCCACTGTACTTCTGAAGCCCTTGTGTTTACTTACTACTGAACTCTGCTGACATATTAAAGATACTGGTAATGATATCGATATGTTCAATAATTTGGCAGTGATTGGAAAGTAGGAAGATGGAGCAGAAAGGAAATTGAATCATCTCTTGGACTGTATGTGAGGGAGTCAAAGCTCGACCAGCGAGAACCAAAGAATCGGCAAATGCGTGAGACAGCAAACACCGATCTTCCTGCCCTGGCTGCTGGTGCATTTGTGTAGTTCCTGGTTTATGGGTGGGAAACCAGGGTCTGGCTTGCTTCTCTGAGGCAGGAGAGAAGTCTGTAAGAACCTGCAATTGTTTCATAGTTTTCTCTATGAAAAAGAAATGCTTGTGTGTGATGGATGCAGAGGTTACAGCTCAGGCAGTGGTGCTGGTGACTTGGGGCTGGGTGCATGGATTTCCCATGCAGAGCTCGAGAACAAAGTGAGTTTACAGCTGAGAGTGTTTGTTGGGTGGAAGGAGTTACTATAAAAAGGACCTTTAATGCACAATACAGACCTTGGATTTTTTATTTTCAGCTTTTTTTATGTAGCAATATTTGAAGAGTGCACCGGAATGATAAGGATGAATTTAGAACTGCTGCGGAAATATGTTGATAGCTTGGTCATATTTGTCAACTTTCCATGGGAACTAGGAGTTGCTATGAGCTCCCTTCTGCCAGGATCTTCACAAATAATGTTTTTGGATTTGGTGTGTACAAAATAAGCACCTGAGGTCTTACAGATAATTGAATTACTGAGCAGTGTGTTGATTGACCAGTGTACTCCTGTTAGCAGGAAGGAACTGAGGAAGCCCTAAAAGCACAGTAAAGCTGTACTATATGTAAGAGATTAATTCATGCCTCTACTGAGGAAGATCCAGAAGGATTCTCCTGAGATTGCCTGGAACCAGAAACCCGTGCTGCTCTGGACAGTAGGAATTTACAGAGGGCTGAGCAAACTGCCCCTTAGGTGAAGGTGAGTGAATTCTTCCATTGGCACTTAAGATCAGTCTGCTTGTATTATTGAAAAGCAGTACTGGTTTGTTGAACAAAGTGAGCGGTCTTTATTCTGGGGATCCAGATTTCACTAATTAAATGATCCCTGTTTTGTACTTGAGCAAATGAAGTGGTGCAGAACAGAGGCACATCACTACAGCCACAGCAGCTTCACAGAAGTGACAGCACAAGTGCAGGGAATAGTTATTCACCTTTAACTGCTTTTCCATTAAATAATTTTTTATTATCCCCCCCCTTTTAAAGACCATTTTGCAGGCACTGAAGAACTTAGATTTATTCAGAAACATGAGGGCTGCAATATCAATCAAGGATTTGAGTAGCAAGCAGAGCAAGCAAAGAGACTAATTTAAAATTGGTTGTCTTGGTTTGTTTGGGTGGAAGCTTGGGTTGGTATCTAGGGCAGTGTTATTGGGGTTTTCGTTTCTCATCCACCACTGCTATTGGACAAGAAAAAACAGACTTGTACATCTTGCAGGACCTTCGTTTGCCTGTATTTCAGGAGTACTGCTCTGCCTCCTCTATGTGCTTTGTAAATTAATGAACACCAAACTGGATGTTTCTTGAGAGGAGAGAGCTACATCTCTGTGCAATTGGTATAAAAAGCTACTTCTGCATGATAAACACATAGTATTTGGTGGGTTCTCTATTAAACTCCCATGGGTGTGCTATTAAACTCCCTCTCACTAAGCAACAGACCCTCAGCTTGCTCAGATGCTGCTTTTTTGACAACTGTTATCTGTCAGATTCTCAAATATTAGGCAGCATATCTTTGAATTTTGCATTGCAGGTAGATTTTTGTAGCTAAGCCAAGTTAGTTGCCTCCTTGAAGTAGAAGGAGATTAACTGCTCATTTGAGTTCTTGATGTTGTTTTTGATATTTTTGTTGAAGTATGAACGCTAAGGCAAACATTGAAACAAACAATCCTATTCCAAGGCCTTTTGACCTTTCAATGCACATATCCCCACTGAATAAAAGGAGTTATGCAACCTCATGCACTTCCTTGCAACATCCTTGTTGCAGCTATAGTAACTGCTTATGTCAAAAAGTAATATTAGAAAGTATTTAATGTATTTTTAGATTCTGTCTAATGCAACTTAGCTGACAAAGAAGAGCCAGTGCTGTGAGATCAGCTCTCTACAGACATTGGGAAGTGTGGCACAAACAACATTTTGAGAACAGCAGATCTCATTTTGAGGCCACGTGCGAAGCTGGAAATTTCCAAGCAATGCAAATTATTGCGTGACATAGGTAAGTGAAGACTTAAAATCTCGGCAGATGTCAGCAGGATGCCAGACCTTTGCACACCACGAGTGAAGTTTCCTGAAAAGATTTCACAAATCTCTGGCTTTTCTGCTGCCAACAGAGCAAGGCTTCCCCTTCCTTTGCTTTCCCAAGCTGATGCCTGAGGTCAGCTGGACCAGCTTGCTGTGAAGCTACAGGAGCCCATCTTGTTGCCTTTGCCTCACTGCCTTTGCCAGTGAGCTTGAAATTTCTGAGAGATGAAGGATAACCCCCTAATAGGGAAGTTTTTGCAGGCAGGCTGGGTGGGGATGGCCATCAGCAAAGCAGCCTCACAGGCTGGACTGAATTGGCCTTTTACCCTGCTGCTGCTGGGGCTTGGCAAGACAGTGTAGGGCAGCTTGTGCTGCTGCTGCCAGGGGTATTCCAAGTCTGGGAAGAGGGAGGGATTGGCCTTATTGAAGCCTTGGGTGGTGATGTGGTCAGATCCTCTAACTTGTGGTTTGTTTCTAAACTTTTTGTTGTGAAACAGGGGTTCAGTCTAGTTTGCTCTGCCTGCACCATGGGCTGATAAGCTGCCCCATGTGAGCCCAGCGTGCCCTCAGTGCCCTCTGCCTCAGCCATCCCACTGCTCCACAGCTGCACAGCACCCAAACGCTTCCCCATGAGCCTGTTCTGCATGTCTCCTTTTAGGTGAACACTGGTTTACTGGGGCAAGCTGCTGAAGTTTTGGTGTTTCATGCTGCAGGTTCTTGTTCACTGAAAATCACTTTTTAAGTTACTGGCTGAGATCTTTAATATGGAATTTCCACTTTTGTTACAAGATCTGGTTTCAGATGGTTTCTGACCATGGTGTTGAATTGAAAATAACCCTAGCTTGCTTACAGCATTGTTAGAATCTCCAGGGAGTAGTAATGTGACTGAAGTTCCTGTTCTGTTCATTTTGAAACCTTTGCTGTATTGCTGAAGACTTGGTCTGCTCTGTGATTGACAGTTGTAATTAGTGACATTTTGCATGTTCACATGTTTCTGAAAGAATGCAAATATGGCCTAAAATAATTTTCACTTTGAATAAGAATTTCTTCCCCTATATGTCTTAAGTTTCACACAGCCTGCTTCCACAGTTTGACTGAAAGACACTGGCTTTTCTCATGCTCTCCTGCTGGATATTTGGGTAATTTGCTGAGACTTCCTTCTATTTTGACACAAAAGTGATGTCAGTTTTCTGAAAAACAGAGAATGTGTTATTTTCTAGCCTTTTCTATATCACCTTTCAGCTGTGTGATTTCAGTAGTGTTGTAAATTATTAACTTTTGAACACAGGGATATTACTGCCTCTAACTCTTCTCCTGCCCTTTGAGTTGCAGGGTTGCTTTCATTGGCAATGTGCACTGAGAAATCATGTTGGCCACTTGCAGCCCTGAAATTGTAATAGTTTATCCCATTACACGGTGATTTTTCCAGCTCAGTTCTCCTGAGAACCTTGAAATAGGTTTTCCATAAAAATATTCCAGACACTCTTTTTTCTTTTAAAGGCTATAGTCAAATTTGAAGGGATAATCTAGCTATTGTTTCTAGTGGAATACATTTTCTATCCTGATGATTTTTAAAATGATAGAGGATTTTTATAGTGCAGTCTGGGTTGCTGAGAACCTGGTGGGTTCTTTGAACAAGCTTGCATGTTCGTTGGCTACAAGTAGACAAACATCATTAGCATCTTAACTGATGGAAATTCTTCCATGAAAAATGCACACAGTCTTACTGGTTTTAACCTGCACAAGCACTTCATGGATTTGCAGAAGCTGTAATAAAAGGTTTAGGTGTCTTATACCTCCATTTCCTCAATGGCTCACAGTAGCATCATCAGGAATGTACACCCAGTGTGTTCACCTTTGTGACTGCAGTTTTGTCATCTTCCTTTCTCTGTAGCTGTTGTGGTATTGTCTGAGAAAAAGGACAGCTGAGTTTGACTGATACCACAGTGTGCTGATACTTTCAAAGTGCTTGGGTCTTCATGTTCATTATGGTTCAGGACAGCCAGTATTTGTTGAAAAAGAGAAAAGTAACTATTGAGAACAAGAATTCACTTGCATTGAACAAGTATGGTGAGCAATTCTTTTCATTAGTTTCTCTGCTGGGACATTAATCTATGTTAAAATTTGTATGAGATGTGCCTTGGTTCAATTTTTGCCCTTTTATCTTAACACTTAGATAAGCCAGGATAAGAGAGGTGATTAAATACTTGTCCTCAATTACTCCTACCCTCATAAGCAGCCCAATGAAAAATTGCTGCAGGAGGAATTACATGCATTGGTCTACTTGCACAATAAAAACAAGCTTTAACAGTTGTTTCTACCATAGTTAAGTAATCCTGTTAAAGCAGAAACATTTGCAAGTTTTACGCTCAGGATGTCTCTCTGGTTTAATGAAAGCAAAATAAAGGACAGATGTCAAAGATGCCAAAGAGCTTTTTTCTTTCTCTCCCCTCCAAGAGTGCAGTTTCCTGATGTATGTGCTGTTATTTACTGTGCCCCATTTAATTCTGTATCATAGTCAAAATCGGTTGCAAGGGTTCTGGCAGTTTGAAATGGGGTACCAGGCTTTTTTAGCAAACTCAAAGCATTCATCTGACTGACTGCTGAGGTACAAATACGAACAACACACAGACATCTCTCACTGAGATGCTGAGGAAATCGCCGGTCAGGCCTTCCCAAGTGTCTGACTCACAGCACTCCACAAAATCTCAATCATGTGATTTAGCAAGGCATAAATAAGCCCGAGGTGGTTTTTTTATAGGCTTAATTACACCCGGTGAAGCAATGTCCTTTTGCTTGAGCAGGGAGTTGCCACACTGCTGTGAAGGCAAACCATTGCCAGGACAACAGGAAGGTTGGAGCAGAGCCATGGAGTTCATGGGACAAGCAGCAGGAGTGTGTGTACACTTCCATGGGATTTGGTGGTGGGGTTTGCCTGTGACGGTAAGACCGATTGATTCCCCGTTTGCCATCACTGCTGACTCAATAAATGACATGATCAAGATCAGCACGTGTGTCTCAGAGTTTTTTGTTTGTCTGGCTCTTTCTCCTCCTCATATGGACTAGTGAAAGATAAATGAACCAATGGGAAGTGGGCATGCCTGCCTAGAATAATTAATGGTTGTATTTAGTCAGGAGATCTTTGCATAAAACCAGTGACACTCTTGTTTCTTTCACTCAATTTTTGTGACGTAATATCTGTAAGAAATCATGATGGTTTTGAGGGGACATTAAAGATCATCATCCGTTTTATCCCCCTTGCCACATTCCAGTGTCTGCAGGATTCTAGACTCGTCCAGTCCATGTCTAACAGCACACCTGGCAAATGGGAGTTTTAAGTATGTTTCCATGAATAAGGAGGCCAGCACAGGCTGCTATGTGAAGCATTTGCTAAGCCCATGCAACTGCAACCAGTGGGATATTTTCCACCATTAGGGGAAAGGGCTGGACCCAATGCAATCTCAGCCACTGGTGGGCTAATGCTTGGACCCCAAGGATTGCCTGTTAAACACAGAAGGTAAGTGCGTGCTCAGGGGAGAACACAATGTTCCATTAATGTTGCATCATCGTATTGTGTAATGGGCCTTGCTGGATACTAACTCCTTTGTTAGACTGTTTTCTGTAAAAACACTGAATAAAAGATGTCCCTTTACCTTAAACCTCCACAGGGATTTTAAAATTAATGACAACTGTTTTTCAGTAGTTGTGAATGGCAGTAAAGTCCAGTTACAGGGCTCAGGGCTTCTTCCAGAAACAGCAACAATCCCCTAGCATGAGGACATGGATAACAGGATCCATCCCACACATACTCCCTTAGAAACAGACATAAAATTGTTGAATAATCACCATTTTGTGAAAATTGCATTGAGGTGTTTGTTTGTCATCCTGGCAAAGTGTTCTTGTTTACTGGTGTAAGAGACGGTCCGAA